>WIXG01000376.1:0-71205 GCA_009869945.1 Mesaphorura yosii | reverse complement strand
GTGTCGCGAGTACTTGACTAAGTCGTCAACCACGGCGATGATTCCTGTTCGCTCTGCGAAACAATCAACCTGTAATTTAAACTTCAACCTAACCAAATTAGAGTCGGTGAGGTTGAACCTTCGATGGCGAAGGGAACTCCGTCGTAGTAGCTGTGCAGGAGATCGTAGACCGTGTTCTTGGGGTCGAAATCCTTGACCTTCACCTGTCCCACACTTGTCCCAACTCCAACCTGCAAACGCAACCAGTTTAGTACCTTCATCGTCGTCTTTAGGAGTGAAAGACTACTTCGTCGTCAAAAATTTTAAGTTTCCTCACCTCGTTTCCGACCCAGAATTGATACGGCGACCCGATGAATTCGGGGTGGCTCCGGGAAACGTCGCCCTTCACGACGTCAATTTGCACAACGGCCAAAGAGTACCTGAAATGTATTTTTGGCTCGGAAAGTTTGATCGGGTGATGAGAGAGATGTTTGCCTACCTTCGCTCGCTGGGGTTCAGGGGCCTGTCGTAGGCTCCGACGAGGAGGACATACTGTGACTTGGGCAGAGGGCGCTCCAGGAGGAATATGTAGCCGTTCCTCTCGTCAAGCTGGAAGGGAGCCTCCTCCGTCGTCGAGTTCTGCTTCTGGAGTTCGTAGGTGATTTCTCCGTTCCCGATGAGATCGGGGTCCGTGGCCGTCACTTTGCCCACCACCGCCCCGACCTCCGACTCCGTCGTGATCTGGAACTTATACAGGTTGGAGGGCTGGAACGTGGGCGAGTTGTCGTTGCTGTCCAAGAGCACGATGGAGATGGTACAGTTGCTCGTCCCCTTGTCCTGCCCCACGCCCCTTGTCCTCTCCTCCGCAAAGACGGTGAGGCTGAAGGAGGTGACCCGTTCTCGGTCGAGTTTCGCCTGATCGCGGACTGTCAGCCAGCCTGTCTTCGAGTTGATGGCGAATGCGTGCGAGGCGTCGTCCAGTTTGTAGACGAACTCTGCGTTCTCGTCCGTGTCTGCGTCCATAGCGTGCACCTGCACGATGCTGAAGTGGTTGGGCAGGTTTTCCATGATGCTAATGTTGTACACTGCCGCCTCGAACTGCGGCTGGTTGTCGTTGATGTCTAGCACATCGACGTGCACTTTCGACAGCCCAAACTTGGCGGGGTTGTCCGTCTGACGTGCGCGTATTTGCAACTCGAAGACGGGAGCGGGCAGCGCCTCGCGGTCGACTTCTCGGAGGAGGAAGAGCGTTCCGTTGCCGGAGTCGAGCTCAAAGAACCCGAGTTCATTTCCCGAAACGATGTCGTACTCAACGCTGGCGTTGATGGATAAATCCTGGTCGTAAGCTTGGATTCGCTGGGGGAAGTCGACAGGCTGGCGAATCGCCTTGTTGGCGAAGGGGTGGAATTCCGTGATCTGGGTCGAGTAGACGGAGCTTGAGAAAATGGGATGCAGGTCGTCAGAGTCCAGTACGGTGACCAGCAAGCTGGCCGTCGACGAGAGTGGCTTTTGACCACGATCCTAAGCAGGGCATTATCAATGTTGGGTTAGGAAAAGGCCGATATTCGAGAAAGCGTAGTCATTGGACTCACGATGGCCAGAATGGTGAGTTGGTAGGACTGCTCGCCCGCGTCAAAGTCCAGCCGCTTTCTGAGTGTCAGGGCAGGCGGCTTTCCATTCTCCAGCCCGAACTTGCCATCTTCATTTCCGGCGATGATGGAGAAATAAATGTCTGAGTTGGCGGTGTTTGGTTTGTCCAAGTCGACTGCCTGGATCCCTCGAAACACCGTCAGCCCTGTGCGGAAAACCGTGAGTGGATTAATTGCTAGACGCAGAGAGATGCAACGAAGCAATGCATTGTTACCAATAGGCGTGAGTTCATCCACAGCGACGTTGTATGGGGCGTTCAGAAACTGAGAGGAGACCGTGCTTTAGGTATGGCTGAGTGGAAATCGAAGGAATGCGAATGGAAAGGAATGAGTCTAACCTGCGGCGCGTGGTTGTTGACATCTTCGAGGTAAACGGTCACCGAATGAACTACCGGACTTTCTTGCGTGTTTTCTGGGTGGCAGAGCATTTTGAATTTGAGAATGCTTTGTGGCAGTTCGTTGTCGACGAGGTGCTCGAGAGTCCTGGCCACGCGAATTCCCACCCTCTCGGAGTCCACCTCAACCAGCCTGAAGTATTTCGCGTCATCGTTCTGCGAATTGAGATGCCTTGCTTGTACAAACTTGTACTTGTCTTGCAACTTGTTGCATTTCTGCCTGTTTCTTTGATTACCTTGTCGACTGACTGTAGGCTGAGGTTGTGTCGCCGGTGGACCTCGACGTTCATGACGAGCTCCCCGACGGGCAGATCTTCTGGGATCCTGATGAACCTCGAGAACTCCCCGAGAGGGTAGAATTGGCATCCTGCAACAAACGAGGCATCAGAGTTCATTAATCGTAGGATTACTTCGTTTCAACTACCAACTACCACTGAACTGTAGTAGTTCCCTGACTGTTCTCTGCTCGAGTGATTGCAAATGCACATTTGAATTGTCAACCGTGCGCTGTTTATTGTTTCATAATTCTGTTGAGATTGACAGGCTGAAAGTGAGAAATGCAATCCTTTTAAAGACGTTTGCAGACTTCGCATCGCTTTCACCTGTTACAATGGCTCACAAGCAGTGGACCCCATCGCGATGTAGTCATAAGCCACTTTGTTCATACTGCCAGTCTTCCAAATTATGCATCACTCTATAATTCAACTAATCACGATTAACTTGAAGAGCTCAGCCTCGTGCCAACCCATTTGAGCATTAGTAGAAACGAAGATTATTGGATTAAGCAATTGGCCATTTTGTGATGAGATTCCAATCACTAATCAATTAGAATTTGTCGTGCAGATGCGGAAATAGCTTATTCTATTACAAGTGTGAATGGCACCTGTTTCAATGAGATTCAGGTCTCAATGCACTAACAACGCTTACATGAAAAAGCGTAGTTGTTGGACGGAGGCTGAGAAGTAAGCGTTAAGAGGGATGCAGTGGCCCAGTGGCCTTGCGCAACGGATGGCAAAGTGCTGACCTTCTCGTGTGAGGCAGGCAAGTGAGACTCGACTCAAGTTGGAGCATTAGCACGGGTTTGACTGTCAAACAATTTATTGAACTTTTTCAACCGTACAACTTTATTAGCCTTTGCATAATTGTATTTGATGCAGGCCGTTGAAGCATTTCTTTTGATACTCGCACCACGCAGCGGGGTTGCTCGTGTCATTTTGATGTTTTAATTCAGCCTGACAGATAATCAAATGATCCTGAAACTGTAGGCATCCAACGAAAGAGTTGCCTGTATTGTGCATAATTGCACGAGCGAATTGCAGTCTCACGTGAATTGACTCGACTTGAAGTGGAACGGAAAGCCGTGCAATTGGGCTTTGGGTGGATCTCTGACGTCTGTCAACGAAATTCAAAACAGCTTCAATTTCAGTTCTTTGATGCTTAATTAAAGTTGCAAATTGATTTGCAAAGGGAAAACGAGGGACGGCTTTCAATTGTGCCCACGTCCGACTCGAAGAGTTTGCGCAATACCGTCGTGCAGTAATCCACCGACTCAAATGCGTGTCGCATGTCGACGCCTCAGCACAGTCGCTGCATTTACACACATCCATCTTACACATCGACATGACAGGGAGCGGAGTCTCGAGTTATGCAGTCTTGAAAGTCCTGATCTGCGATTGCGCACTTGTCGCCTCGCATTCGACTGTCAAAGTCCTCTCGATGCGAGAGAATCGACTTCCGGTGACCTGAGACTCCTTCAACCAGAAAAGTGAATTGAATTTGAATCTCTCAGCCTTCCCTTTCAAAGACAGACTAAACAATGGGCCAACAGTCGGCCTCACTCCTTGCGATGAATACACTCGCAGAAGGACTTTCGAGTGGCGGAATCAGGAGAACGATTTAGATTGACTGCGTCTGTGATTAAGCTCATAAGCTCGCAACTCGAATGGCAATTTGGCTCTTCGTGGGATCTGTGACATGAAACACACAGAGCAGCTCAGGCAGAAAAGCAAAGGCAGGTGAAAACGAGCTCTGCTGCTTTGTCGTCATGCTCATTTAAAATTAACTCGAAGTGAGCAGCCATTCATTTTGGGTCAGATCTTGTGTTTTTCTCTTTCGCACGAAGAGCAGCACGTGAGAATGCTATCATTACACGAAGCGACAGATTAAAGCGACTTTAATTATTGTACACACGTTTGACTGAGAAAGCTGTCGTGCAATGAAAGTAGAGGGAAGGAAGCCGTAATGATCAACCCATTCTTCGTGCAGGCTAATTCCACTTTATGAGCGTCTTCCCACAATGCACACCATTCTCGTCAAAGACCCATTCTCTCGCAAGCTCGTCAGATTCACGAAATAATTCGATTCAGGACCAGAGCAGGAGAGACACGCTCGCCTACATTTTCATTGTTTAGCCACATCGCACATGCAGTAAGTAGCCAAGCGCCAGGCAGATAGCAGAAGACAGTTTCGGCACTTCGCTTCCAGACATGCAGCACGCCAAGCGTCGTGTGACTCTCATCAAGTGGCTCGAATCCGAAATGCCGAGACAAAAAATAACAGGAGCGTCGTGCGGCTCAGTTCACAATTTAACTAGTAGCTTTAACGGGATTTGACATACTTGGCCTTGGTTTCTTTTTTTAGCCCCCTGTCCGAGCCCGCGCCTGAGTTCTGAGGAGAAATTTGGGTCATGTGACAAGTCTGCTTACCCCGCTCTGTCTTTCAGGATCCTGACTCGTGATCCATTAAAGTGGCTTACGTGATTTGCGTCGCAAATATTTAAATCCGGTGATTTATTATACCCAAATTACAGCAAAGCTGAATATGCCAAAAAGCAAGTTGAAAATGATTCCGTTTTGAATGTGATTAAGATGAACCGCTATTCGTAATTATACGGGGGAAGTTAAATCTCTGCAATTGTAGTGAGTGACACTGCAGACGCTGTTGACATGGACGCAAATTTTGTACAGAATAGGCAGAATTGCTGGCTTAACGGAGGGGGACGACAGCGTACGAATGAATTTCGGATTTCGAAGAAATCGCATAAATTATGCACGTCGGATTTTGTGTGAACGTTGTCACTTACCGTTGGCAGTCGAGAGTTGAACACAGACAAGGCACACTGCGAGCAGCAGCCGCTGAAATGTGACCAGATGGGCCAGTAAGAGGAAGCTGCACCGGAGCGGATTGCATTCCATCACGAGTTCAGGGCAGGCGGCTGGGCCGGGTTCGTTGCTGGACGACTTGTGCTTCGCATGCTTCTCTCGCCGTCGCCGTCGTTTTCAGTAGATTGAATGACAACTTCAGCTATTCGGTAGTCAGAATCAGTTCTGGAAATTGAAAGGTAACTGATAATTTCGCGCTGCAAGCGAGTCCCACGATAATGATAATAATGACTACATCTTAATTTGTAGATCTGGATTCAGTTTGCGTTGTAAATTATTCATTTACTGATTTATCTGTCGAAGTTGAAAGTTACTGTTGCTGACATCTGAGATGAGAAGTCACGCTGTTTCTGATTAAATTAGGATCCACTAATCGATCTCCCTGCGATGGATTCCCTCTTTGAGATGAGACAAAGAAGCTTAAAACATGTAGGGCTTAATGGGACAAAGAGGCTTAGGATTGGAGTAATTTCGAAGAGAAATTCCGCATTTATCGCCTTGGCTAATTTGGACTGCAGAGAGTGCTTTATGGGAGTTGATAGAAGAGAGGCGGATAAAGTTGGATGACGCGGAATGGAAGAAGACGTTTTCTTTTGTTGTGGTGCTGAAGAGAGCTCGCAGAGTTCCTTTCGTTTGGTGCCCTGCTTTTCAAGCTCCAAATCACGTCACAGCCTCTCTCAACAAAAAGGTTCATCTTCAGTCAACCCAATTCAAGTGAGGAAGCCGCACTGTACCATCAACTCCTAAATACCAGCTACAAACAATGCCATCATGAAATCTAACTCACAATTAAGCTTAAAAGAGAAGCTTGGGCATTCATTCGTAGACAGGCATCCTCAAGTCTCATGGGCACATTTCTTGACTCCCGTTTATTGCCGCAGCCATACACAAAAGATGACTTGCTCAGGTGTTTTGTGAGCAAATTGACAGCACGACCTCAGAAGCAAAATTATGTCCCCATGTGACGACGTGACTGTTCCCAGAACCAGGTTTATCTTAAAGTACGCCCCGACGAACACCGAGAGCCGAGTGATTACGCCTCCTCACTTGGAAGTATACAACCAGGCGAGGTGATTATTACTTACCTTCAATTAGAATGCTTGTGTACCGAAACTGGCACGTTCCGCACCACGAGCAGATAAATGATTGGTTACGGTGACATGCGATACCCGTTACGGCTGTCTAGCTGCATGCCGCTTGCACTTTTGCACTAATTAAGTCAATCTCACTCCCTTTTAACTAAAGAAAACTGGAATTCTTGTGCAACTGATTTCACTTCGTATTCCAGTCCTATGGAAGCAATTCACGAGTTTCGCACTAACTCGCCAGATATATTTGCACATGAATCTTCGAATCAAGCCACCATGAGTTTCGAGGTTTCTGGCTCCTGAGGAACAATAAAAATTGACTCTTGCTAAACAAGTGTCAACTTCTACACCTTTGCAGTTTGTGCGTTCTGACTCACTGATCTCGACGGCAGGACGGCCAACCGTGGAATGAAACCAAAAATGTGAGTAAGTCAATTCTTATTCGCGTACTCATGCTTGGTTGAGACAAAACATTGTGGGGAGAACCGACGCGTGAAGCGAGAAGTCAACCAGCATCGGCAGGGAACAGTGAGCATACTTCGCCCATCCCGCGTGAGAACAGGGAAGCAATGGAGCAACAATCACAGAAGGATGACGTTAGAGGGAGCTTGCTGGCGCAATGACAAAGGACGACAACTCAAGTCACACCGACTTGACGCGTACGCAATGCAAGGGCTCAAGTCCATCCGGCAGTAGAAATTCTAAGACCTTGTGTGTCTCAGATCGCGTTCTTGTAATAGGTGCACGCTGATTGAGCACAGTTCACTCCAGCCCCGGTCCAGCCAGAAACATGAAGTCCCCCCACACCTACCACCACCCCGAACGGTCGTCGGGTGATCATTCAATATGATTTAATGTGGTTTCAATTTCAAACCTTCAAGCTTTCCTTCCTTTTAGAGAAGCCCTTCGGATTCTGCTGCGAGAATAATGTTGATACAGATCCGTGTTCGTATAAGGAAAGGAAATGCACTGATAGATACAGCCTCTACAGCAATTCATTTCTAATGTTCACCTGTACACGAGAAGTCAAGAGGTGCATTCCTTCTCGCTGCTGAAGTGATGGTTGAAGGATTATGACGGACTACGAATTGGTGCCTGGCGTAATGAGTCGCTTTGGTACGGTGAAGGCATTCCGATGTCTGAAACCTGTATCAAGCCATTATTGTGTTGCTGATTGTTGCTGAGAAAGGAATTGTTACAAAGACGAAGAATGTGTGGCTGCGTGCAGGTCAGGTAAATATTTCAAGCCGTGCCTGGGGCGTAGAACCCACAAGAGTCATTCTAACTCACTCCCAGGTAAAACTACTCGCCTTTCATTCTTGAGTCTCTGAATCTTGATGCAGAGTTCCTCCACCTGAGTTGGAGCGTCGTCTCGCGTACGCACGTCAGACAACAAATGCATTGCGGAGGTTGTTCACTCGCTCGTCCAACGTCGGCTTGAACAACCACACACCTCAGCCCACAACTCCAGAACACCAATTTACCACAGTTAGCGCAGTGAATCGGAATTCTTCGACACGAAATTGCTCCGTGTGTCAACAATTTGTGCTTTCGAATTTTGAAAATTGGTCAATTTCTGGTCCCTCTCTGTGAAAAGCGCAGTGAAGGACTTTTGCTGCGCTGGTGAAAAGTGAAACGTGTGAAGCGGCCCGGCGGACGGAGCAACTCACTCCTGGATGGTACTTCGGTCGGGAGTTTCAGCGACGCAAACCCTCCCATCCTTCGTCAATTCGACATGCTTCATCTGTCCTGTTAGGACCTCAGTTTCAACCAGCCAACTATAAAACGGTAAGGCAACATCTAAATTCCATCACAATAAATGTTAAGAGCGCCATAAGGACCACAACTGGAGCTTGCAGTCGCCCCTTACGGGGCAGCCCCGTCAATAATGAGACCAAATGCCAGACAAAAAGTTTCCATGAGGCAACAGCAGCTTTTGAAAGATCACATCAGCCTCATCGCACGATTTGCACCAGATAGAATATTCTAATTTAGCAAAGTCGGAATCAAGCACTTGAGAACGTCTCCAGGTCTCCACCTGATTTGAGATGTAATGCTGTGGGCAGATCCAGAATCCACTTTCTCGTAAGGCATACTTATGCTCATACCGTGTTGGTACTTGCGCTTAGTGTACGGCAAAGTCGACAGGATAATGAAATGAATAGTGCAATTAAACCACGGAAAGAGAATTCGAGCGAGGAGGCCGACCGGAGTGCACTTGCTTGTCTCGCAGTTCGCACGCGCTGCTGCGTGGCTCGTGGGAGCTGACCTCGTAAATATCCAAGGCGATTGTTTCGTGTGCGATATCGCCTGCCTGATCTGCTGCCTTAACCTCGTTTCAAATCAAGCACACTCAATAGTGTGCGTGTTGTGATTTGTGACTCGGGCGAGAATTCCACTCGCATTGCCAGGCGCCAATTGTCATTGGACAAAAGGCTCTCCTGTCCCTTGTTTCATTTTCATCCTCTAAAGCTGAAAGTTTTAGGTTAGTTCAGACACCGGGAACGAGCCTTGTGAGACGAGACGCCTCACAGGCCTGATACACCAAAATCGAAGTTTATCGGGAAAAATATTTGTTGGTGGCATAATTAGAGTACGCGAAATGCCAAATTAGCGCATGTCATTTCAGTGCGTGCATTGAGAAGAGCAATCCTCTGGAATGGAAGGCACAAGATGAAATATGCACCAAAGTTGAGGAGGTCAGGCTCGAGTTGGAAATCGATTATGGAAAATTCAGAAGTGGCGTGTGATCCCGAGTCCGTGACAAAACCTGGCTGCTGGTCCTGTTTTCAGATTGAAACAAGTCATTCTTCTCACGACCGTATGAAATGGGACTCTACCTTGCTGGCCGGGCTAAACACATTAAACAGGTCTGTCCACCTTCGCCGTGTCAGTCCGTCCTGAACAGAGGAATTTATGCTTCGACTCGACTTCCTTGAGTCGCTGATTAGCATACGACAGTAACCTGTGAGCACCGGCCACTCACACACAATTTGATGCAGTCAACTCCGCCGCTCTGCGCGCTGCGACAGGTGCTCAACAACGACATCGGTGTGCATAAAAATAGAGTCTGAGGAGATTCCAACCCTCGCGAGTTGTGAAATGTTGTTTGATGAGTTGAGCGGCGATGAGGGCGGGTGAGCATTCTTATAAACAACAAATGTGCCATGTCCCGCATAATATATTAACAAACGGTTTGCCGAAAGCATTGTAGTCGCTCGCACAAACACTCACTCAGCCAAGTGATTCACTGAAATCCTGGCATTCCTTCGGAAAGACTCCTTCCGCTAACCGAATGCGGCTTGCAAACTGTAAAGTAAAAATATGTGCATTTAATTGCCAGGATGGCTAAAACGATGGCTGATAGGCCGCTGATCAGCAACTGTCTACTTGAAAGCTATGCTGCGTCAAAGCTTGCCAAACTGGTTCCTCTCTCCGCCGTGCATCGCGGCTGAGTTTCAATTACGCAAAGAGTCAGTGACGAGGTTCGTTCGAATTAGTTACTCAACACGAATGCATGCCGATCGTTACGGTAAATCGACTCGAATCGCTCGCAGTTGATCTCCGCAGTCCTCTGACAAAAAGTTGTAGGAACAAGTCGGCTTCGAGTTTGTTTGGGAGATGGTTTGGGTGTAAGGCTGAGGTCAACACTCGGAACTGACCTCATTGTTGGGCAAGGTGCATGGTGACTCCCGCATTCCTCTTGTGGAACATGAAATCAGCTTCTCACTCTGCTTCATCTGCCCAGCTCCTTCTCCATTTGCATGTAATGCAATGCCGAATTGTTTGCAGATGCTCTCGCCATGGAGGACGACCGCATCCCTCCTGCTGGCGGTCTGGATCATTGCGATTTCTGTCCGGTCACAGGTAATTTATTGAAAACAAATCTCGAGAGGACGGACTAAGACCGTAATGACTGACCAACCTTTTTCACTTGTTGTTGTTTGCTTGCTTTTACAGGAGCCGAGTTTATTTCAGTGTCCCAATGGTGAGTATTTATGCAGCACAAACTTTGACCGCTATTTGCCAAATTAAGCCCAGTTTCTGTATTCTATCCCTGAACTAACGTGGAGTTTAGTCAGGCTGGCGATGGGATCGAAACGAAAGCTTGGCTTTTGGGGAAAGGCGCAGGCGTTGCTAATTTGCATATAATCAGTTGGAACAATGCTCACTGTGCTCTCATTTCAATTATTTGCGCTGTTGTTAGCACCATTCTCGTGCGCCATTGTCGAGGAGTAAAGTGCTGACTTTTTATGCAATCATGACACGACTCCACAGTCGCAATTGTTCAGGCCATTCATTCGGGCAAGGTGTGGCTGGCGAAGTCGATCTCAGCTCAAAATGTCTGTGGCGCAGAGATTTCTTTGCAGAGAGCCTTTGCGAGTAACGTCCAACCATGCCCACTCGTCGACTGGCCCATATTGGCTGGCCTCTGACCCGCACTCCCGCTTGTGTGACGACGCTAGTGAGACACACTTTGAGGGAGGATTCGCAAAGAGTTGAAAAATGGAAATCAGGCCAAAGATGACAGCCAATGAGAAGAATTTAAATTATAATTTAAACGGGCACCATTCGCTGATGCTCCTGATCGCAGCTTCCTTGAAAAGTGCTTTAAATTTGGCTTGACAGGCTTTGCTTTGCCTCTTGTTTTAATTCGAGCGTGTTCTTAATTCTTGGAGAAACTGTGCTGATAGCTTTGTTGTGTGTCAGGTTGGGATTACCACGGACTGCACTGCTACAAGTACTTCAGCATAAGGCACTCGTGGGAGCGGGCAGCGCAACTTTGTCAAAGGTAAGCCCCATTTTGAAGCTTTCAATTCACGCCTGCGACGAGCCACAGCACAAAAACACAAAGCCCGTGCAACGTTAGATCGGATCGCATTTCGGACGCCACGAGTGAGGGCATTTGAGGTTTTTGAGTACGCGATGGACGACCGAGACTCAATTCGACTTTAAGCTGTGAAGTCGTCAGTCTGAAAGTGGTTTTCTGGTACAAAACATGCCTTCCGGCTCTTTGCATTATTTCCTCCTGCCTGACTCGATCGTTTGTGCGCTCAGCTGCGCCAAGGCAAATTATTCGAGTAGAAATTCCTGTGCAAAGAATACGCACGACGCCTGTGCGTGTCAGGTTCAGTGATTTTTATGTGCATATTCCAACAAAAGATATTATTAGACAGCCAAAGAGGCAGAGACACAAAGCGAGGCATCGTCGTCATGTTCAACAATAATGCCTTTATGCCACAGGAACCCTTTTCGATAGGCCCTACTTTCTTGAAGAGGGACGCGCAGGTGAATGACGGACTCTACAAATCAGGCCAACGGAGCGGAGTTTATAATTGGATAAAGTCATATTGGCTCAAACGGAGACTGCTCATGCTTGACGATTAATTAATTTCAATCCAATTAGTACGGATAACAGAACCCATTCACCCGACGTACATCCCCCGCGTCCGTGCAACAGTCACACATGCCTGCAAATTGAGCAAATGCAGCGATGACGCTGTCTTAAATCACGTGCGAAATTGGAGCACGGAGTTGAGGACTACTTTGACAAATTGGTGGGTGAATGAATGGCCACGAAGAAGAATTCCCTGCATTCGTGCACTGCGAAGGAGGTTGTGCAAAAAATATTACGTTGGGGCAACGTGAGGGTTATGTGTGCAGTTGATTCTCGTCTCGCAGCGCAGGCTGCAGCGAAGCCGACGTGTCACCGCATCTTCACTTTTTGCAACTCGCCCTGTTCACATCTCGAGTCCTTTTGGCGAGCTGAGCAATGCCCAGAGGAGATTTGTAGCCGGTCGTTCAACTTCTGTTTCGTTTTAACGGGTGCGCTCTTCGCGTTGAATGGCCAGATGCTCTGGCTCGCTGCCTTCTGCGGAGTGGAGTGACGAGAGCACGCAGACGTGTCTGAGTTAACATGGCCGTCAATTGAACGATGAATGACGGCATTACGACACACTCTGTCACCACTCCAACAGGAAAAGAGTGTACAAAACCTCTGCTGCAGGCTGCAGTGCAGTTTGAGCACAATGCAATACTTGCCGTCAATGGTAAAATGAATTGTAAATTAGTTTGCAATCTCATGCAGTCTCATGGAACACGCTAATGCCCAGCTAACATACTATATACAACATTCACAGTTCCTATTTCGAACTGAAGGTCGACTTTAATTGATTGATGTTCTCCAGGCTGACCTTTGAGAATGGCCAATGCTTTTCATTCGCAAGTAATTGAGCGATAGACTTTTTGTGAATTAATTTGGCTTCACGGGTTTGAAGTGAAGTGCTGGGCTCGATTTAGTTGCTGCCACAAATTGACTTATTTGAAAGGCTGTCCCCTTTCAATTGTTGAGACGGTCCTTGAAACACTCTCGCGACTGCTCAGACGCTGAACGCGCGGTTTATATTTGGAGTAATTATTATATCAACATGCATTCGTCTGTCACAAACTTGTGCTCATTTGGCCTCCAACGGGCCAGATTTATGAATGCGAGGCTCACGCATGCCGACTTTTTGGGGTTGGGCCGGTTGGGAGTGTGAGTTTGTGTGGTGGTGTTACAATTTGGCTGTTTCAGGTACGGAGCAGAGCTGGTGGAGGTTGACTCGTGGGAGGCGTACAACTGGACGACTGCGTTGGCGCGTCGCTACTCGCACGGAGACCCCAACTTCTGGCTGGGTTTCAACACGTTTGATGACCTCCGAACCAACACGCTCGACTCTGCCTCGGGAAGACTCCTCTCGCAGTATGCAGGTCAGTTGCGCTCCGACAAATTGTGTCAAGCCGCTTGTGAACAGGATGCAAGAAGCCACGTAATCCCATTCTGGCAATTCGTGCGCCCGCAACATAAGCCAATGCACTTTTCGCGAGGCTGAGCTCAATTCCATTCACTCGAAAACCCTTTCTTACGAGAACTATTACGTTTGCCAATCGTGAATGCCACTTGCCGTGATTTTGAAGTGTTGCAAACCAGTTTTTGCAAGCAACCACCTCGAGTCAATAACCACGACATTTGGCACTCCATCCGACCACTCTGCCACTCTGTCTTTTCGGCACGAAGTCTCACACTCCTCAACATGAAACGATGGTCGATGCTGGTCCTTACTTTTCTGCTGCGTTTTCAGGTTTTTGGGCGGAGGGGCACCCCAACACGAAGCTAGGCAAGTGCGTGCAGGCCTCGACGGGCCTGGCCAAGCTGCAGTCGTGGGAGCTGTCGACCTGCGAGTCGCTGATGCCCTTCATCTGCCGCTCTCCGGCCTGTCCACAAGGTGACCAATCCTTCTTCACTTCTTTCCCAGTGCACCACGCCTTACTGACTCTCTGCTTGCAGGCTCGTACCTCTGCTCGAACGGACGCTGCATCAATGCGGCCTTCCGATGCGACAAACAGGACGACTGCGGCGACTTCTCGGACGAGCTGGACTGTCCCGAGCTTTGTCGCTACCACAAAACGTCCGTCGGCGCCTTCATCGAGAGCACCGGCTTTCCACAACGCTACTCGTCCCTCACCGACTGCAAGTGGACGCTCGAGGCGCCCGAAGGCCACAGTATCGTGTTGCAGGTAAGCACGCGTAGCACTTTCAGCGGCCTGCGCAACTTGAACTTCCTCTGATTGAACTCGTCCACAGTTTTCGGAGTTTGAGACGGAGAAGGGCTTCGACACGGTGCAGGTGCTTGGCGGAGCGCGGACCGAGACGGCAGCCTTCAGCATTGCTACGCTCTCGGGCAGACTCAACTCCACGGCGCTCTACACCTCGGCCTCCAACTTCATGATTGTCAAGTTCAGATCGGACGCGTCAGTCGAGAAAAAGGGCTTCCGGTGAGTCACTCACTCATGAATTCATTCTCATTAATCCGGCGACTTACAGGAGGGTTGATTTCTAGCGCTACATGGAAGACTGAGCCCCAAACTTGCGGAGGGAACCTGCGAGCGACTACCCACAGCCAGACGCTGACCTCGCCAGGTTACCCCCACGGCTACCCGGGCGGACTCGAGTGCGTCTACGTCATCGACGCACCCGCGGGCAAGCTCGTCACACTGAAGGTAAGAATTGGAAACACTGATCAGGAGTTGGCTGGTCAGCTGCACTGCATTAACTCAATAATGGGTCTATCAGGTCGAGGACATTGGAATGACGTCGTTGCGAGACAGCCTTGTGGTTCGTGACGGGAGCTCGCCCTCCGCCAAGATCCTGGCCTCCCTGACGGGCCCGAGGAGCGAGAACCCAAGGTACGTGACAAGCACGGGGAGCCAGATGTACCTGTACCTCACCACATCGGGCAACGGCGGGAGCGGAGAGGCGAACCCCGGCTTCCAGCTGAAATACTACCAGGGCTGCGAACAGACGCTCTTGGCCACAAACGGCACCGTCTCCTCGCCCGCCTTCGAACTCGGCCTGTACCCCTCCAACCAAGACTGCACCTACCTTATCAAGCGACCGCGTGGCGGCGCCATGTCACTCCGATTCACCGACTTTGACCTGGACGACGCAGACTTTGTGCAGGTAAATCCAGCTTGTTAGTCTAACCTATCCAATGCAGTGTCGTGTTCTGGGACTTTGAATTTCTTGCCACCCTTAACTCCAATCCAACCGCAACTCCGACCAAGGATATTGATAATGGGGTCATTTCCTTGGTATGAAAACGGTTGTTAAATATGTGTCCTGATGGATAGCAAGGAAACCAGGTTCAGGCGAGAGTTTTACGTGTTTTCTTGTTTATCAAGTATAGTAAGTCTAGGCTCAAATATTCACAGCTCCCTCATTTAAGAATAAAGATGGCCATTTGAACACGTTAGCATGAGCTGCAAAGAGCCCGAGTCCATCAATGAATGAAGAAAGAAAGGAAATGCTCTAGGACGCTAAGCTCGAAAACTTCGTGAAATGCAGCGCGTGAAGTAAGACAGGCAGCCGAATGGCTGCATGTGCGCAAGAGACCGAGCCAAATTTTTGAACTCATTCCACACAGGAGCTGGTCATTCATTGAGAGGCACACTAGTTGGGAACCTTCCAGCACACCTCAGGATTGTTTTAATGTTGTTATGCAGGTTTACGACGGCCCCAACACCGACAGCCTGCGTCTTCACCCGGGAGCGGGCTTCAGCGGACGCAGCGTCCCTAAACTGACTCTCACCGCCGAGTCTGGCGAAATGACGCTCAAGTTCACGACCGACTCTCTTCGCGCACGAACCGGATGGAAGGCGGTCTTCTCCGCCGGTGCGTCACAAACTCAAGACGAACTCTAAACGCTCTGCGTGCGAAGGCAAAATCTAAACGCTCTGATTGACGTCTATTGACTTGCAGACTGTCCACCGTTGACCTCCGGGAAGGGTGCTCTCGCAAGCAGCAGAGACATTGCCTTCGAGACGGTGGTGACTTTCTCCTGCCCGGTGGGCCACGAGTTCGCGACTGGCCAGCAACATATAGTGACGGAGTGCAGGCCTGGAGGCCAGTGGTCGGTGGACTACATCCCAGACTGCCAAGGTGAGTGACAACGAAACAGAACAGAGCAACAGAGAAGCACAGACATACCGAGGTTCTTGTTGCAGAGGTATTCTGCGGACCCGTGCCTCAAATCGCTAACGGTTTCGCGATTGACGCGGAGAACGTGACGTACCTCGGAACGGCGACGTACCAGTGCTACGCAGGCTTCGGATTCCCTTCTGGCAAGGCGACGGAAGTCATCGCCTGCTCGGCCAGTGGCAAGTGGGAGAAACTGCCCGCGTGCATGGGTAAGAGTTTTGCTTCCGTGGGTTAAAGAGTCCTGCGTTCGCCTATGCTGATGTGTTGTCTGCTGCAGCTTCTCAGTGTCCTGCACTTCCCGAGACACCGAACGTGAAGCAGGTCGTGCTGAGTGGCGGCGGAAGGAGCTACGGAACAATCGTGCGCTTCGACTGCGACCCGGGGCACGTCCGCACTGGACCTCCTGTGCTCCTCTGTCAGAGCAACGGAACCTGGTCCGGCGAAACTCCCACCTGCTCACGTAAGACAGTCATCCCAAACGTATGTTGAACCCTTCGCCAGCCTGAGCAACTCGAAATGGGTGTTCACTTGCAGGGAAACAGTGCCACGTGCTGCCTACCATCCCGAATGGCTTCATTGTTGACACGGAGAGGGACTACTTTTACGATGACGAGGCTCGAGTGCAGTGCAACAGAGGCTACCGCCTTGTTGGCCAAAACATCGTCAAGTGCGGAGCTGCCCAGGAATTCATGGAGCTTCCGATGTACGTCCCACCTTCCTTTTTCTAGTGCTCGAGAGCTAATTTCTTGCTTTGCAGTTGCGAGGACATTGACGAGTGCGGTTCGTCACAGTGTGACCTGGCCTCGACGACATGCGTGAACCTGCCCGGCTCCTTCTACTGCAAGTGCAAGACGGGCTTCTCGGCATCTCTGGAGTGTAGGCCTGTCTCAGACCTCGGACTCAGCGCGGGCGGCATTCCCGACGAGGCCATCACTGTCTCCTCCGCCCAGGAAGACTTCTCCAAAGAGGTAGGCCAGGTCCAGTTCTTTGCGTGGTAGGACGGAACGGAATAAGATGTGTTGTTTCTTTCAGTACATTCGTCTCGGGAGCATCGGTGGCTGGTGCGGCGCCCTCTACGGGAAAGGCATGAACTGGGTGCTTATCGACCTCAAGGCGCCAACCGTCATCCGCGGCTTCCGAACCCAGGGCGTCCAGAAATTGAACGGAGTGGCCTACGCCTCAGGAATCCGCATTCAGGTTTGAACTTGAACGTGAACATTTTGAACTTGAGGGGTTCTCTCTTGCCTCAACCCTGTTATTGGTGCTTAGTACACGGATGACCTGACGGACGTGTTCAAGGACTATGCCAACCCGGACGGCACCTCCGTCGAGTTCCGAATTCTGGAGCCGAGTTTGTCGGTACTCAACTTGCCGATTCCGATCGAGGCGAGGTACCTGCGCCTCATTCTGCAGGACTATGTCGACTCACCCTGCCTCCAGCTCGAGCTGATGGGCTGCACCCGCAACGAGTGCGTAGACGTCAACGAGTGCGCGGTGAAGAACGGCGGCTGCCACCAAAAGTGCATTAACAGCCCGGGCGGCTCCGTATGCGCCTGCAACGTGGGCTTCGACCTTTACACGCAGAACGGCACGGCGGGATTCTTCATCGACAAGAGCGAGACCGGGACACGGGACGGCGACTCGTACCGTCTCAACAAGACCTGCGTGCCCAAGCTGTGCCCAAAACTGGTCGAGCCCCTGAACGGGCAGCTCCTCTCCACGAAGGAGAAGCACCACTTCGGCGACAGAGTCTCCTTCCAGTGCAACTTTGGCTACATCATCGCTGGCAGCAACTCTCTGCAGTGCACTTCAAACGGAGCATGGAACGGGTCCGTTCCAGAATGCCAACGTAAGTTCACGCGCCTAAACAAGCAAGTTAGTTGAGCTGCACCTGTTCAATACATGTCGTTTTTCATCAGCTGCCAAGTGCGTGCCTCTGCAAGACGAGCCTGCGGAGGGCCTGACTGTCCATCGACCGAACCCCGACGAGATTCTGCTTGACTTTCTGCAAAACGTAACCTTCTCGTGCTCTCAGGCCGGTCGGCCGCTGCGGTCGTCGCTCACCGCGCCCTTCCGCCAATGCGTGCATGACCCCAAGCCCGAGTTCCCTGACTACTGGCTTTCGGGAGCAGCGCCCGAGTGTCCCAAGGTAGACTGCGGCTTCCCCGTCGAAACCACCGGCGCCGAGTACGGACGCTTCACGGATACGTTCTACCAATCGTCATTCTTCTTTGGATGCCAGGATACGTTCAGACTGGCTGGTCAGTCCTCCAAACACGATAACATCGTCAGGTACGTCCCGCGACGACAAAAAAGAGTCGCACGACTTGTAGGCTTGTGCGATGAGCAGTGTTGAGTGGGTATTTGTGTGACGCAGGTGCAAAGAAGACGGCGTGTGGGACTTTGGAAATCTTCACTGCGAAGGTTCGTATTTGCAACCGTCTCTGACGCGTTCTGTAGCTCGTGCTAATTTCAATTTTTTCTCTGAGAAGGTCCTGTGTGCGAGGATCCCAGTCGACCACCAGACGGTGTTCAGATTTCCCAGACTTACGAGCAGGTAAGGTAATCGAGTTGGGTGCAGGACAGGTTAAATGTGCCGATCATCTTGAACTTGAACTTTGACATTGGATTCAGGGAGGCGAAGTGATGTTTGAGTGCAACCGGAAGGGCTACATCCCCATCAACCCGTACCCAATCACGTGTGTCCGTGACGCGGAATGCAAAGTGATTAAACCGCTAGGCCTCACTTCCGGAGTGATTCCAGACTCGGCTGTGAACGTGACATCGGAGCGCTCCAACTACGAGGGCCGCAACATCCGGCTGAACTCAGCGACTGGCTGGTGCGGGCTGCAGGAAGCCTTCACGTATGTCACCGTCGACTTGGGCAAGATCCACCGGGTGAAGGCCATCCTGGTCAAGGGCGTCATCACAAACGACGTGGTGGGACGACCTACTGAGATCCGTTTCTTCTACAAGCAGCACGAGAACGAGAACTTTGTCGTCTACTTCCCGAACTTCAACTTGACCACTCGGGACCCAGGAAACTACGGAGAACTGGCGATGATCACCCTTCCCCAGTCTGTGCAAGCACGCTTTGTCATTCTAGGAATTGTCAACTACCTCGAGAATCCCTGCCTCAAGTTCGAGTTGCTCGGCTGCGAGGATGAGCCGGAAGAGCAAGCGCAGCTCGGCTGGGATTTGGGATACCCGATTTGTGTTGGTGTGTGACAATTCTCCGTCATTGTTCGCTATTAATGCCTGGTCGATTTCTATTGAATTTTCTTCCTGTTGTAGACAACGAGCCTCCCGTCTTCGAAAACTGCCCCGAGCAGGCGATCGTCGTGCAGAAGGGACCCCACGGCCTGGAACCCGTCAACTTCCCCGAGCCCGTGGCCCACGACAACTCGGGCATGGTGGCTCGCATGGAAATTCGTCCCGCCGGGTTCAAAATGCCTTTCCACATCTTCGACGACATTCTTGTGGAGTACCTGGCGTACGACTTTGATGGGAACGTGGCGATCTGTCACATCAACGTGACTGTGCCGGACGACACTCCGCCGCAGCTAAGCTGCCCGCAGAGCTACGTCGTGGAGCTGATTGACAAGCAGTCGAGCTACCAAGTCTTCTTCAATGAGACGAGACGGAGAATCAACGCGAGCGACGCCTCGGGCCCGGTGACTCTTGCCTTCATTCCGGAGAGCGCCATCATTCCAGTGGGAGGTTTCGAGAACGTGACGGTGGTGGGTCAGGACAAGCACGGGAACCAAGCGTCGTGCCACTTCCAGGTGTCGGTGCAGGCAACTCCCTGCGTCGAGTGGGAACTCAACCCGCCCGCCAATGGGAAGCTGGCCTGCTCACCCAACGCGGAGGGGATGCGCTGCATGGCGACCTGCAACCATGGCTTCCGTTTCACGGACAACGATCCCATGAAGACCTTCCAGTGCCGGACCAAGGCCAGGAGCTGGACGCCCTCCCGCGTCATTCCCGACTGCGTCTCGGAGGACACCGAAATCGCGAGGTATCAAGTGAACGCCATCGTCCGCTACAGAGCCAACGGCGCCGTGCCCAACAACTGTCTCTCGCAGTACACCGACTTCCTGAGGAGCTCGCAGCCCAACCTCAACCACGTCCTCAGCCAGCGCTGCTCCGCCGTCAACGTCAACATGAACGTCACCTTCGTCGAGACGAGACCGCAACTCATTGAGGAGAACGTCGTTCAGGTAAACAACAAACCATACACTCATTCACTTACTGTCCAGTTCTGTACTTTAATTTGCTGCTACAATTTGTAGATTAATTACGTGCTTGACGTGATGCCCACGGTTCGCCAGACGCAGCTGTACGACCTGTGCGGTTCGACCCTCAACCTAATCTTTGACTTGTCGGTGCCCCACGCCCACCAGGTCCTGGGCCCACTCCTCAACGTGTCTGCGGTTGGCAACTCGTGCCCGCCCCTCCGCGCCCTCACCTCCAAGATCGGCCGGGGCTTCACCTGCGGCACCGGAGAAGTTCTCAACACGGAGGCCTCGGCCGTCCCGCGGTGCCTGCACTGCCCAGCGGGGTCGTACGCGATCGAGGGCGAAGAACAGTGCACCTATTGCCAGAGGGGCTTCTATCAGAGCAGAGCCAGACAGGGCGCCTGCTCTCGCTGTCCCCCGGGCACGTACACGCGCGAGCGGGGCTCGAAGGGCGTGGATGAGTGCATCCCCGTCTGTGGTTTCGGCACTTACTCCCCGACGGGCCTCGTCCCCTGCCTCGAGTGCCCGCGCAACAGCTACACCGGCGCACCCCCACCAGACGGCTTCAAGGAGTGCCATTCCTGCCCACCAGCCACGTACACGTACCAGCCCTCGGCCTCGGGCTCTGAGCACTGCCGCGTCAAGTGCAATCCGGGCACCTACTCGCCCACCGGCCTCGCGCCCTGCGCCCCGTGCCCGTCGGGCTTCTACCAGCCTAAGGAAGGAATGACCAAGTGTCTGGAGTGCCCAGGAGAGGCAACGACGCTCAAGCCTGGCACGGCCACGAAGGATGAGTGCAGAGAAATCCAGTGCTCAGACGACTACTGCCAGAATGGAGGTCTCTGCGTCGTGCAGGGACACCAGGCCATGTGCTTCTGTCCTGCGGGATTCACGGGACGCGTTTGGTAAGCAGCAAAAACAAAACCAAACGAAACAGAGCTGTAATTGTTGTTCTCTTTGTGTGTGAAGCGAGGTGGACATGAACGAGTGCGACAGCCAGCCTTGCTACAACGAAGCCACCTGCCTTGACGAACCCCAAGGCTACCGTGAGTGGACTTGGCCTTTTGCTTCGTGTGGATCTGGCGAAATGGCTGGCGTAACGCTCTCTTGTGTTTGCAGGGTGCATTTGTCCGCCAGGGTACTCGGGCATCAACTGCCAAGACCAACAGGGCAACTGCCGGAATGACACGTGCCCTGAGCAGGCGATGTGCAAGACGGAGAACGGAATCGGCAACTACACGTGCCTCTGCAAGACGGGCTATACGGGCTCCGACTGCTCAGTGGCCGTCAACCCGTGCACGGCCAGCGGAAACCCCTGCGAGAACAGCGCCACCTGCGTCCCGCTCCTCCAAGGACGCTTCAGGTGAGCAACCCACGCCTCGTCACATCAGCCGGGATCAGAATCTAAATGTCCACTCTTTCGTAGGTGCGAGTGTCAGCCTGGTTGGGAGGGGCCGCTATGCGAGTCGAACATCGACGACTGCGCGGAGCTGCCATGTCTGCTTGGCTCCAACTGCACCGACCTCGTCAACGACTTCTCCTGTGCATGTCCGCGCGGCTTCACCGGCAAGCGGTGCGAGACGAAAGTGGACTTGTGCGCGTCGGAGCCCTGCTTCCACGGCATCTGCGTCGACCGTCTCTTCGACTTTGAGTGTGTGTGTGAGGAGGGCTGGACCGGACAGAACTGTGACGTCAACATCAACGAGTGTGCCAGAAACCCCTGCGAGAACTCGGGCGAGTGCGTCGACATGGTCGGCGACTTCCGCTGTGTCTGCGAGCCCGAGTTCACAGGCAAGCGCTGTCAGCACCGCGTCGACGACTGCCAGAGCGAACCCTGCATGAACGGTTAGCACCCTCTCAAACACAGTCAAAGAAGTTAAGTCTCATATCTCACCTGCTCCTTGCCGTCTTTTCGTAGGTGGAAGCTGCACGGATCTGTTCAACGGATTCGCCTGCACTTGTCGACCAGGTTTCGTGGGTAAGTGCTTAATGGCGTACGACAAAATTAATAACATTGGCACTTTTGTTAAATGTATGGGTCATGCCGTAGGATTGCAATGTGAGGCTGAGATCGACGAATGCTTGAGCAATCCATGCAACGTAAGTTTGTGTTTGGCATTCCTGTCTGACTGTTTGGCTAATTCTGCCTTCGCCATTGTAGCCCGAAGGAACGGAGGCGTGCATCGACAAGGACAACAAATTTGAGTGCAAATGCCGCCCGGGATTCAGCGGCCTCACATGCGATGTAAGAGTTGTTTTGTATTTGACAGTCCAGTCCAGGCAGTACTAATTTCTCTTGCTCCATGCAGACGAACATCGACGAATGCGAAGCAGCGCCTTGCATGAACGGTGAGCTCCCAACAAGTCTCTGTGCATGGCTCAGCAAGTAATCAGGTTAATTAACAATGTCTGTGGGTTTCAGGGGGCACGTGCATTGACGGAATCAACGACTTTGTGTGTCGGTGTGCGATGGGTTGGAGCGGAAAGCGCTGTGAACTAGACATGGGCTACTGCGATTCGAATCCCTGCAAGAACGACGCCTCCTGCATCAACCTCTTCCAGGACTACTTTTGCGTCTGCCCCTCGGGTGAGTTCCAAACGCACGAGGAGAGCACGAGTAGCCAGAGATTCGAGATTGTTATATTTTATCTGTGCTCACAGGGACTGACGGGAAGCAGTGCGAGACGGCTCCGAACAGGTGCATCGGGGAGCCGTGCCAGAACAGAGGTGTTTGCTCCGACTACGGCTCGGGCCTCAACTGCTCCTGTCCCGTCGATTACGTTGGCGTCGGCTGCCAGTATGAGTTTGACGCGTGCCTCGAGGGCGTCTGCCAGAACGGCGCCACCTGTGTCGACAATGGACCGAGCTACAAGTGCCACTGTGCCGAAGGTAAGCAAACCAAGCATTTGCAGGAACGATGAAAGAACTCCATTATCAGTAACATTTGTGTCTGACAGGCTTCACTGGGAAGAACTGCGAGCGAAGCATTCCGCACTGCAAGTCCAACAGCTGCCCGCCCACGGCCACCTGCGTCGACCTGAGCGACGGCTTCTACTGCAAATGCCCCTTCAACCTCACCGGCGAAGACTGCAGGAAAAGTAAGTTGACACCGACACTCTGTTGTTGAACGCGAATTGAATTGTTAGTAACATGCATGATTGATTTCAGATATCCAAGTGGACTACGACCTCGTGTTCACGGACGAAGAGGGCACTGCGAGCGCCCAGCAGCAAATCCCCTTCGAACTGAGCAGCGAGAGGACGAGTGGGTTCTCGATCAGTGCTTGGGTGCGCTTCACGCACTTTGACGACACGGGCACTTTCTTCAACTACTACGTTGTCAAGTCGGCCATATCGACGCGAGAGCGCCGACTGGCCATCCAAGCCCACAACGCAGGCATGCAGGTGTCGCTCTTCCCCGACCTCCCGGAAGTCTACCTCTCCTTCCGCGAGTACGCCCCCGTCAACGATGGACAATGGCACCACGTCGCCCTCATCTATGACAAGGCAAACGGATCCCTCATTCTCGTTACTGACGGACTCATCGCCGGCAAAATAGACGAGTACGGTCTCGGAAAGGAGGTCCCCAGATTGTAAGTTCGACAGGACTTTCGTTTGGTTTGCCGAGTCATTTTGTCTTCTGACGTATTTGTGTTCATCTGCAGCGGTTGGATTTCGTTGGGTGCGCCCGCGTCGGAGTTTGGACGAGCGCCGCAGGACTCTGGCTTCATCGGGAGTCTGAGTCGCGTGCAGGTGTGGGGGCGGGCGCTGGAGCACACGAAAGAGATTCAGAAGCAGGTGCGCGGCTGCAAGACGGAGTCGGTCATTTACCACGGTCTCCTGCTACCCTGGAACGGCTACGACCGCTTCTCCGGCGGAGTCGAACGCGTCGTGCCGTCGGTGTGCGGCGAGCGCGTGTGCGCCCCGGGGCTGTCCGGGAGTAGGTGCGACGTGATGCTCATGGACAAGACGCCGCCACAGATCACGCACTGTCCAGGGCCGATGTGGGTCACCACGAAGAACGGCTCGGCGACGGTCACGTGGGACGAGCCCGTCTTCTCAGACAATATCGGCATCGTACGGATCGAAGAGAAGCAGGGCTTCCGCCCGGGACAGACGCTGCTGTGGGGTAACTACGACATTGCCTACGTGGCTTACGACCAGGCAGGCAACAACGCCGTCTGCCAGTTCAAAGTCTACGTCCTGGGTAAGCAGAGAATTCCATTGGCGTGGAGTGACTGGGAAGTGGCAACTAAGCTTGATTATTTTAATTTCAGCCGAGTTCTGCCAACCGATTCTGGACCCGGACGGTGGGTCACAACAGTGCACGGGGTGGGGCCCTGGCGGCCATTTCAAGGCCTGTGAGATTTCTTGTTCACCCGGACTCAAGTTCTCGCAGCAGGTGGCGAAATTCTACGCCTGTGGAGCGGAGGGATTCTGGCATCCCAGCCAGGACATCAACCGGCCTCTCGGCTATCCCTCCTGCACTTGTAAGTCACCAACAAAGGTTGATCACAGCAGCATTTAACGCTCTTTTCGTTTCAGCGTCTCGGCCTGCACAGAGGGTGTTCAAAGTCAAGCTGCAGTTCCCCTCGTCTGGGCTCTGCAACGAGGCCGGGCAGGGCGTACTCCGCGAGAGAATCAAGATGGCTATTGCGAAGCTGAACCAGGACTGGCGCTTCTGTGCGTCCAAGACGAAGGACAGTTCGGAGTGTCAGGACCTCAACATCGGAATCAACTGCAACAAAAAGTCGAGGAGTTTGCGTTCGGTGGACGGGAAGACCAAGCGAGAGACTGCGGAGGCGGAGGACGTGTACGACGTGGCAATCAGCTTCCCGGCCCAGAGCGATCCAGTCGTCAACATCAACACCAACGAACGGTCCAACATTCAGCGCCTGCTCCAGGCACTCATTCTCGAGAAAGACGCCTTCGACGTGCGCGACGTTCTGCCCAACACGTCGGCGGACCCCTCCACGCTGGACCTTGTCTCCGACTACGCCTGTGCGCCTGGCCAGGTGGTGCGCGGGTCCGAGTGCGTCCCTTGCGCCGCCGGCTCCTACTTCGAGACGTCGAACGGGACCTGCGAGGTATGCCCCGCGGGGAGCTACCAGAGCCAGATCGGGCAGTCTGCGTGCACGGCTTGTCCCACAATCGTCGATAAGCCGGGAGTGACCAAGATCCTGGGGGCCAAGTCGCCGAAGGAGTGCAAGCAGCGGTGCGCGCCCGGGAAGTACTTTGACGAGAACGCGGAGCTGTGCAAGAGTTGCGGCTACGGCTCCTTCCAGCCGGACGAGGGTCAGTTTGTGTGCAAGCTCTGTGGACTCGGCAAGACGACGCGCACGACGGACGCGGTCTCTGAGCTGGAGTGCCGGGACGAGTGTCCCAACGGTGAACAGCTGAGCCCCGAGGGCATGTGCACGCCGTGTCCACGCGGAACGTTCCGCACGCAGGGTCTCCACCCCGCCTGCGTCAACTGTCCCATCGAACGAACTACCGAAGTCGCAGGGGCCACTTCGGTCGACGACTGCACGCTGCCAATCTGCAAAGCCGGTGAGCCAAGTTCAACTCATTAAGTTTAATCACCAGAATTTTCACAGTCTGGAGACAGGAAGTCGTTACTCAAATTTGAATAACTCGCAGGCAAATACCTCAACTCTTCCACACGCACTTGCGAGGTTTGTGACAAAGGCACCTATCAACCAGAGGACCAGCAGACTTCTTGCTTGCCCTGCCCCGCGGACACTTCCACCAACAAGTTTGGCGCGGTAAGCTTTTGTCCGTCTTGTCACGGCTTTGCTTCTCCCCGTGTCCCAGCTGCACTCCACCGTGCTCTTTTCTGTCTTTGCAGACTAAACTTGAAGACTGCTCGAATCCGTGTGATAAGAATGGAGGCCTTTGCGACCCGAACGCTCGCTGCCTGCACAACGTGACGACGAATGAATTTTCGTGTATCTGCAAAACGGGGTTCAACGGGACGGGTGAGTTCTGCACGGATCAGTGCGAGGGCTTCTGCCAGAACGAGGGGACGTGCCACAAGGACAAGAAAGGCATGCCCTTCTGTGAGTGCGTCGGCAGCTTCGTCGGCAAACGCTGCGGTGAAAAGTCCGACTTTGCCTACATAGCCATCGGCATTGCTGGCGGCGTCATCTTCATCATTCTCCTCGTCCTTCTCGTCTGGATGATTTGTGTCAGGTAGACAACTCACAAACTCACTCACGGCATGCTTCCGGAGTGGTTTTAATCTATTGGCGTTGATTCTCAGGAGTACAAAGCGCAGGGAGCCGAAGAAGTTGTTGGCAGGTTCGATTCCGGACCCGACGGGAGGTTCTCAGGTGAACTTTTACTACGGGGCTCCGAGCCACGTGCCCTATGCGGAGAGCATCGCACCCTCGCACCACTCGACGTACGCGCACTACTACGACGACGAGGAGGAGGGCTGGGACATGCCAAACTTCTACAACGAATCCTACATGAAAGGTAATAAATAGGCAAGAGGCCGTGCTGCTGTGCACACGTCCATTCAGCGAATGACTCGGCTAATACCCATAAACTCGATTGGTAGATGGCTTTGGAAATGCTCAGCTGAACAGTTTAGCGAGGTCCAACGCCAGCATTTACGGGAATAAAGAGGACCTGTACGACAGACTGAGACGCCATGCCTACCAGGGCAAAAAGGGTGAGCTTCGAATTCTCTCTTGCACAAACTATTTACAAACTGCTTAGCACTTAACTGCTTGACTTGAATTTGCAGAGCGAAACGGGAATGACACGACGAGCGACAGCGACGCGCAGTGAATGAGTGAAAATTAGTGTTCCAAGCAATGCAATTCACTTCACACGAGAGGACGAGTCCCGGCACTTGAGCGAGTGTCCAACTCTGCCCACTTCCGCTCCATGTACAGACTCCTTACGACACGACTTTCACTCCTCAAGGCTTGGGTTTCACTTTCTAGGCTAAGGTGACTAATTAAGCAAATTAGACTCTGGGGTGACGTCTGACAGAAAATACTCTAAATTCCTTAGGGTAAGGCACTAGTTGAGTAGAATACTTGTAATTATTCTAATTATGGGTTTATAATTTAGATTAGTTTACTGAAAGACTTTACACAGGCGGCTCTTGACTCGGGGTTTATTGTTTCTGCACTTGACAATGTTGATGCGTAAATTAATTGTTAGGAGAAATCTTGACCCGTCTTTTTTATGCCTTTGTAATTGCGACGAGAGTCATTGTCGCGAGACGAGTCGAGCGTACTGAGGCGTCAATGTTAGCTAAGGAAGAAGTTGCTCAATGAAATGGTAACACGGCGAATGCTGTTAAATTCACAATTCAGATACTCTTTTAATAATCGCATTCTGTGGTTTGAGCTACGAGATGGTGGCCACGAGTCTATTTTTCTAGACATTCAAATTCCAAGAGGGTGGCCCATGTTGCCCACTCGTTTGCATTTTGTTATGGACCCAAGTGTCCAGTCCCTCATTTTATTTTAGAATAGTTCATGAATCAAACGAATACAATAAGAGACATTTATTTATTCAAGAAGAAACATTTTCAGACTGTTACACTTAATGAGCAATAAACTTGAGTTATTTGTAAAAATAAGAGAGCTGATTTGTACCGGGATTTGGCCACTTCGATCGGATTTCCTCCTATGCTGCCTTTGATTGGCTCGGTCACTCGCTTAGAAGAGGAGGTGGAGGAGCGAAGGAAGAAGGCCGACGAGGGCTGGGGCTGTGGTGAGGAGGTGGGCCGTGTTGCAGCCGTCTGTGGAGCAGGTATAGACGCAGGAGCGGTACTCGAGGTAGTCGCCCGGTCGCTGAATGTACTCGCAGTAATTTCCTACGTCCCTGGACGAGCAGAAGCGCGTGGTTCCGAGGCTGCCTCCGTTGACGCCGGTCGTCTTGACGCAGTACTGCGCTTCGTAGATGCTTGCGCACGAGACGTACGGCACGATGCCCTCGTCGTGGTGACTCATTTCAGCAGGGCAGTAGTTGTCGTTCACGCTCGAGCAGTTGAAGCACGAAATGCACTTCCCACCTGCAAATGCAAAGCAAGACAGTGAAAAGCCAATGATTGAGAGGAGAATCGTCTCTCAAATTCATCTCCAACAGCACAATTCAATTATGTGAATTTCTTTCTCGGTTATTGCTTTCCTGATTCGATTAACGGGCACAGACTGATGAGATGGCTGTCTTGCCTTTCGTCAGTGGAATTTTATTAGCCTCATTTCACTTCACTCAAATCACTCTCATATCCTCGTCGCCTCATTTAATTAAGGCATACCACAAGGCGCTAGGCGTGTGGGACACTCTTGTGTCTTCACTGTCTTGAGACGACGCTTGTTAATTCGCCTGTTCAATCGAACGTCTCTGGGCACGGAAATGACAGAGGGCAAGAGCGTCAATGCTCACGAAGTAAATTAAAGTCGGGTCTCTGCCTGGTAGACCGTTGCACCAAAGTTTCGTGGATTCGTTAAATCCCCCAGATTCGAGTTACTTACCTGTAGTGAAGAAGAGAAGGAGGCTCAGCAGCGACAGCAGGAGCGAGCCTGGACGCATTGTGCCTTCCCTTCGTCTGAGGGACGCTCAGCCGACACTCAGCAACTCCGAGGAGCAAGTTTCACTGAACACTGGCAACGGCGCGATGGGACTGGGTCTCCTGGTCCACAGTGCCCGACACAAGTCTCAAGATAAGACGTAGCAGCTCTCTCTCTTCTCTTTCAGCGGGATGTCTCCACGGGGAACGAAAGAGCACAACTGAACAGGAACCTGCGCGCTCAGCAACCGACTCCGCGCTCTGAGACCTGGAAGATCGAGAGTGCTATTAACGTATTGCTGAGCAGAGCCAAACTCAATAACCCGAACTTCTTCAAATATTCAAGAATGCAAAATCAACATGCCCATGCCCTCCCGAAGCGGCCAGCCGACTGCACATGGTCTAAGGCGCGACGGGGTCTGGCTGAGGTCGAGCCCGTACATTTTTCGCCCTTGTCAATACCCTTTCAAGCCGCGTGCGACGAAATAAGTCGAATTTTTACCTGAGACATGGAGAATTCTTGGCCCGACTCACGGAGGCCCAAGTGTGCGACTTCTGGACGACGAAACACGGCGAAAGTGTACAGGAATGCTGGTGGAGGAACGTAGCAGAGCTGGAATGTGGTTCTCGCAGCTTGAAATGAAATGCGAGAAATTTGCGTTCATGCAACTAAAAACTTGGTATGTTAAATAAAGCAAAACAATTCAGTTTTAAAATTCGCAGAAGTTGCAAGCAGGCAAAAGTTATGAAGGAGTAACAATGCGGCACTCCCGACTCGTGCAACAATAAACATTCTCTTCTCAGCCTCGCCTTTCCACACCACTTCACAAGAGAGCGGAATCACAACTCGATTGAAGGCATGTATTATGCATGTGCCAACTCCACAATTTGGGCACAGGCCGAAGACTCGCAGTTTGAAGGTGACGCATCTGCGGAGTGCTGAATAAATCAGAAGGCGCGCACAACCCGCAATCATTGCAAATGCTGATGAGACAAGTTGTGCGGTTGTCAAAGTTGTCAGAGTCAGCAGAGGGTTGCCGACTCGTCCTTTCGTGCGAGAAGCTGCCTCGCTGTGGCTTGTGCACTTGTCAGGGATTCTACTCTTTGAATGCGAAATGCGATTTATTTTGATTCGGTGCGGTTGTTACAGAGAATTTGATCACGCGGTTGTTTTCTCTACTTTTTTACTTCTACTGTCTTTCGCTTTTGACTTTCTCTTAATCTTGAAGGACCTGAGAAGGTTGCTTGAGTTGCTTCTCGTCTGAAGCGACGGCAGGGAAGGAGCCGACTGAGTCTTGACCTTTTCTCTCTTGCGCGCCTTTGAGCCAGCCGCGGTTTTGTCGTATGCAAGGGACGACTGCTTTTGAACTGCCTTCGAACTGGACTGCTTCATCGCTTGCAGGATGGAATTGTGTGAGTGGGAGTCTGCCTTGCACAGGCCTCCGATGCTGGAAGAACTCTGTGGAAATTTAAGCCTTGCAACTTAATGAAATGAAATGCTAATGCTTTCGGTCAATTTTACCCTTTTGACAAAGTTGGAAGAGTCCAGCTCCCTGGACGCCTGAACCCGCTTCAGCAGCCACTTCCTCATCCCGTCAATGCTCTTGAACTCCGTGAAGGGAATTCTGGTCCACGGATTCCGACCTGTCAAGTCCAGCAGACTCTCCGCAAGCGCTCGACCCGCCTGCCAAAGCACCAGGATGAAAACAAGTCAAGGCGCAGACAAAATGCTCGCTCACCTCCTCGAAGATTTCGGGGGTGAATTTGGGTGGGTGGGGCGAGAACTTAGGCCCGTCTGGAAGACCCAGCAAGGAGCCCCTGTTGAGGACGTTGTTCACCATGCGACCAGTGTTGTAGTTGCACTCCAGTGTGTAGCTCCGAATGAGTCCGGTCAGCCGGAAGATGGCAACTCGACCCGACCCTTCACGACTCGCTCCATCCTTCCGGTCCCTGACAAACAGAACAAATCGTACATCGAGGAAGTTAAAATCTATGGCTGTGGCCAGTTGAGTGCGGACTCTTGTTCCCACGAGTTTAAGTAAGTACCTCATGCTCATGAGACGCTCGGTGAAGTTGCAGGCCGAGAAGTCGAAGTTGGGGCAGTTGAGGGACATCAGCTTTGGCAGCAGCATGCACTCCGCCTGCACTGCGGTGTCCTCAAAGTGGTTTCCATACATGAAGATTCCTGCCAAGTAGCAAACACTTCACATGCAAACGCTGATCTATAATAATCGTAGTTGAGACGCACCTCTTTTCGTGGCGTGGCCGTGCATGTCAATGTAGCAAAATAACCTTGAAGCATTCGACGAAACCGAAGACATCGTCAGCAGTTGGCTTCGAGACCTTTTGGACTGGTTGGCCGAGATCGTCTTTTCCTTCCTCTTGCTGGGCGAAAAGGAGGCTCGTGGGCGCGATGTCATCGGGCCGTCATCACTGAGATGACTGAGATCACTGCAATAGTCGTTGGAAATTACGTAAGCACAACCGCGTGCGCAAGTAATCAATGTTGTAATCAGTCTAACCTGTTGACCGTCGTCTGCATCTTGCTGGGCGACACGTACACAAGCGAGTCCTCGTCGCAGGCTTCGAAAGTGGTTTCGGAGTTGTCGTCCCTGGACCACACGTCCCTGCTTCTGGAGACTCTCGTTGCATGGAACTCCTGGTGCGAAATTCGGGTCTGGCCCCGGACGCACTCAGAGCTCGGTTTGGCCGCCTCCCTCGAACTCGACCTCAGTGTGAATCCTTTCTCAAATCCCTCCGCACTGCGAGGGCGCTGTTTTCTGTGCGCATGTCTCGGCGTTCGGACCGACGAGTGGCGGGATTGCCTCGAGACTGGCTGACTTTGACATTCCGCTGCACCAGATGTCTTTCGCGGCGACGATGCGAGATCACAGTCAGTTCTGGCGACATCGTTATCAGCAGTTTGGAGGTCAGCTCCGAAGTGGTAATACAGAAGCAGCTTCCGACACGCGAAAATTGAAGGATGAAGGGTCCGAGATGGCTGCAGGTAAACTGAATCCAACGAAATCCCTTTAGTTGGAGCACTTTTCAACAAATTCGGAGCTAAATATATTAACTCTGTTAAGTACCTCTATTCAAATTCACGCCCCTTGAGTCAGACCTGAAAAAGATTCAGAGGTTTGTGGCTTTGCAAATGCGAAATAGTAACATGGAGAACATACCTGTAATGCCCAAGAGCCACTGCAAATAAAAGGTTAAGCTTAGAAACACCTGCCCAAGAGTGGGAGTACACAGTGAATTTAAACAATTTAAACTGACGTACCTCCATCGGGATTCAGCATCGGAATCAGTTTGAAGACGAAGAGTTTTCGCAAGAGGAGGGCTCTTGGGTCCGTGGGGTCCAGCAGAAACTTGTACAGGCCGTTCAGAACGAAGCTCGACGGGGTTTCGCCTGCACAAAGAAAAGTAGACGATGCAATGCTGAAACTTCCTTCCTAATCTGAGCGAATTCTTACCCGGATGAACTCGTGCACTTAGAAATATCACTTTCTTGTTTGGGAACCGGTGCGGCCTTTCCTCTGCCAGCAGCGGAAACAGGTCGGCCAGGCGATCCTCCCGAGCGTCTGTCATTCCCTCGCAGGAGGTGATTGTGACGAGGTCAATTCTGCGTCCCTCCACCGAGTAGCAGAGACACTCTCGATGGTAGTAGATTTGGTTCTTGGCGGACCTTGCTGACTTCAGCATCAGCAACTCTGCTCTCGTTGGCACGGGACCCAGCCTGCAGTTGACATGAAACGGTAGTCCTTCCAGTTTTGTTTGCGAGTAGACACTGTCCAGCCTGTCCAGCCACTCCGTGAGCTCGGCGTGTGAGTATGGGTACGTGAAGGCAACGTAGAGAGTTGAATTGACATCTTCGGGCAATCGCTGGCGGAAGCTGATGCTGCAAATGTGTGCCTCCTTTTCCTGTAGAAACCAAACTAGTTCAGTTGAGGACCTAACCGATTTTTTGACTTCTGTATCTTAGCCTTTCTTGTTTAAAACCTAACTTACTTAATACACTTGGGATAAACGACTGTTTGCCGAATAAACATAAAAATGCTCTCAACTTACGTTAATTATCAACTTATCGGAGACTCTCTCCCAGGTTGGTTTGTAGGGAAGATAACGAAAGACTGGCTGCATCCCTTGCGTGAACAGCTTCACTTGTTTGTTCAAATTTAAAATGTTGAGTTTCAAGATTGTACCGGGTTTCCCACCTGAAATACCACAATAAAGATTCCTCGATTTATTCAAATTAGGCAACTGAGTCGAACGCACCTTGAATTCCAAAATGAAACCAAGTCCGATTTCCATTCTGATAGACGGTACCAAAGCAGTCGGGCTTCGTGCAAACGTCCATTTCGTAGTCGGGCTGATTCCGACTAGAGGTGGGCACGGATTCTGTCGAGCCAAAATCACAATCCTTGCACTTATTGCACAAATGCCTAAGAAACTGTTAGCACAAACCTGATGAGTGATCAAGTTGTACATTTTCCGCAGTGAGAATATTTCCAGAATCAAAGTCTGAGAATATTACAAACGGACCCGAATGGATCTGCATGATAACCAAGGTTGATCGAACCACTCAATCTGAAATCAATTAAATTGCAGGTGAATTACGCCTTCCGAGCCCTGAGGTTGACAACCTCAGATTTCTGCATTGCTTTGCATAAATTGCTTGGCACTAACCTCTATGAACTTGCCCAAGAGCGCTTGTAGACGATAACAGGCATTTCGAACTTAATCCAAGTTAAGGTCTCTGGTGTTAGGTTCCAAGAATTTCAGCTTCATGTAAGCGCAGGTTAACCACATACATTCGACGTTCACAATCACAGGTTTCGCAGGACCACTTCGTAATTATTTTGCCAACTCAGAGCTATGTGAATGAATGTGATGGTAATCAAATTGAAATTGCAGTCCCAAATTAAAATAGAGCGAACTATTTCAACTTTATTTATAAGGATTAATTTGCTGGATGATTTGTAGTAAAATTGTTTTTGTCTGTTCTGTCATTTGGTCGCCACTTCCGTGATCTGACGTGTGTTTGCGAGCAGTGTTCCTTCAGGCAGGCACATTCACTCTTTCGCAAGCATGTGGAGGGGAGCCCACATTGATCAGATGCAGGTGGCATGTGCTACGCACCAGGCCACTACTCACACGGGCTCTGCTGCGTCTGTGTCGTGGGCATCAGGGTAGTTGCTCTTGAGTGAGTTGATGCAGTGCCAGTGGGGCTTAATGGAAGGGACCAGAGTGCATCGGTCACTCACTCCTGCAGCAGGATGGTACCAACCCGGCATGCTCAAAATTCATGACCTCATTTCTTCATTCAATTGCGTAACAAACTCGGCTAGTCTTTGCTGCTTTGCATTTGTCACAAGGTCAAGTGAATCAAGAGCGAGGCAGGCAGTTTCGTTGGCAGGCGAGAGCAGTTGAAATTGGCAATCTTTGACCACTTGCACTTTCCTTGCAGGCAAACGAAGCGGAGTTGCTTGCTCATGACTTCTTGACTATCACATCGTCTTAATTAATGGGACGGCGAGTCGAGACAAGGAGTTTTAGTTGGTGAGGCTGGAGACAGGAAGATTCGTGTACGCAAGGCGCTCTGCAAGGCAGAGTTGGATCAGGATTAAATTACGAGTAAATAATGCAGGGGAGTAGGACAGAGGTAACTCACTCACTCGACGCACGTAGTTAACTTTCCCTCAATCGTCAGGTCTGCACTGAAAACCGGAAGTTTTGTAGGTCAAGCTACGCTGCAGCATTAACGACGAGAGCAGCGTTGAACTGCAAACTGAAGTGACGAGAAACCAGATTTACAAGCAGATTTCCTTTCCATTTCACTTTGTGTTTACTTCCTCGCACTTCGCGTGCGCTGCGGCCCACCTGCACCATTAAAGAGCCATTCCACTTGCACTCTTCACGTTGTTTTACTGCTTGTGGCATTCAAAACTAAAAAATGCAGCTCATGGTGAGGTGACACGGAGCACTTACTCGTTCTTTCATTATAAATCCATCTCGACTGTGGCCGGTGCATCATTTGGACGAAAGTGTTCACAACGTCAAGTCGCTCCGCACCTTCGCATGTGGATGGAACTCGCCTTGGAGCCGACAAGCCGAACTCGTGTCACCAACTTCGAAGTTTAACTTCGGTGCATCCAAATGATGCTCAGTGTAAGTGATCCTGTTCTTAAGAAATAGTTTACGGCCCATGATTTCGTTGGCAGCTCCTCAGCTTCGGCCCACCACACGGCCAGTTATTCGCGTCAGTGCTTAATTCCATGGTTTGAGAACCCATCTCGAGTGTTTGTGTGCACTTGCCGAATTTCGGAGTCTTCTGTGAGGCAGAGTCCGTCGGGTACTCGGTCCCGCCGCCATCCCTGCCTTACCAACCATTTCGCGCTTGGTCCACAACTCATCTTGAGCCCTGGCACCTCCTGTATTGAGTACAGGCGACGTTTGGTTAGCAAAGACCTCTGCGAACAGGCAAGAGCGCACAGGTTTTAATTCTGCAAGAAGCTGATTCTGGTGTGGACCCCGATAAAGACAAACCACCGAGCTTGAAGGCCAGCAATCCATAAACACTCCACTCCCGTTTTCGCAGGGGGGACTGTGGGTCTGATTCTTCATTGCCACCTGGTTGGTCAGTTAGAGTCATTTGGAACTTGCCATGCTGCGTAACAGAAAGTCTGTTATCTTCTCTTGTGGGTCAGACTCAAGGCCGACATGAAGCGAGAGGTCAGGTCAGTCAACCTAGCGGCAGGGAGAGATGACACCAGAAATACCGCCGGCAGCATGCGAATGAGAAGCCAAATTCTGTTTTGGTGTGTTTCGAGAAGATTTTAATCAGCCTGAAAACCTGCTTCGCACTTTCCTCTCACGAGGCAGCTTTATTTGGAAACCACACGCTTCGCACTGCACCCGTGCTTAATTCTGTGCTCACGAATTCGGGTCATTTCAAATCTGCGATTGTTGAAAAACAAGTTAAGTCGCGAGGTGACGTTAAGCATGAGGAATGAGAGGCTCTGCTTTGGCGATGCTCCCAAACCACTTGTCGCTTCTTCCTCTCGACGTGATGGATGCGATCCGAGTTGTTTCGAAAGAGAAAATCGTGCATGAATCACGACTCTACTGCTGCTGGGTGCACTTGCCAAATAGTCAATGTTATCAATTAGCAGAGTGAAAGTGAAAAGTCGATCTTGAATTGAATGAGTTGGATTGATTGAGTGAACTAATGCGTCTGATTGGTCCGGTATTGTACTTGTTCTCTTAATTCTCTTTAAAACTTTCGTGATTGCAGGTGCGGATATTCTGCACGACTGTCCTCTTCGGGCTGGCAGTCGTGGCGGAGTCTCCGTCCTCCGGCGGCTACGCGGGCAATGAGGCAGGGCCCAGTCTCAAGGGGATCCGGTACGCAGGCCCCATCGTCTACACAAACGTAAGTCAAACAGGCGAAGGCCGCAGATCTGCGAGGCAAGGTGCTTGACATGAAGTTCTTTTGCAGGAGCGACCTCCGGTGATTCACTTTCCTCCTCCGCCGCCTGTCTCAAGCACGAAGGTGAGTCGTAAAGAACAGGCCAACCAAGAGAGATTTCAAGGAGGGTTGTTGTTTTTGGCACAGGATTTCCATGGCGTGACGCGAGGGAAGTCCGTCAAGTACGTGCCGATGCCCACGCACGACTTGCCTATCCTCATTTACACCTCCGACGTCTCTCCGCCGCTTCACGTCGTCTCTCCGCCAGGACACTCTGCCCCGCTCAAAGGTAGAATTCGGAAAGTGGTCCGGTATGAGCTCTCACTACACGCACCCGTCGACTACTTGCATTGCAGGTGGCGAGCGTATGCACGGCGACTTCAGCAACTCCGCGCCCAGCTACTCAATCAAGTCCAAGCCTTCAAAGACCAAGAGCCACACGAAAGCGTCGAGTTCGGAGAAGTACCGGACGGTGGAGGCGTACGCGGATAAGTCCCCGTCCAAGATGAGGCCGAGTGGGCGCGGAGGCCAGAGTCTCTACGACAGACTGCAGCAGTCGCAGCAGCAGTGGACGCAGTCGATCAGGCAGTTCATCGGGCAGTCGCAGCAGTCGTTCAAGTCGCTGACTTCGCCGTCGGCCCCACCCCGCCCACAGAAGTCGAAGCGCAAGCAGGGCTCAGACAATCTCGTAGGAGAGTACAGCACGAAGAACGAAGTGGTCGCGAAGCCCCGGCCAGCGGCGAAGCAAGCGAGCAGTCCACTTCCGCACATCATCTACACCGGACACGCGCCCATTCACATCTTCAACCAGTCGCCCGTCTACGTGCCCAAGACGCAGACGCAGCACGCCTCGCCCAAAACAGCTCAAGACTACGTCGAGGCGGAGAGTGCACCACGGCCACGATACGCGCCCAAAACACCCACGAAGGAGCCGCAGAGACAGCGGGGCTACAAGGAGAGCAGCAGTGCGTTCAGCAAGTACAAGCCCGGGTTCTACTCTGGAAAGGAGCAGCCCAAGTACAAGACAAGCAGCTTCGGAGGGACCTCGAGACCTACCAAGGCCAGCACCGACCACGGATACAACAGCTCGCAGCAGAAGCCGTACAAGCCGAGACCTGTCGTGTCGACGAAGGGACCGTACTCGGAGGGATCTCACGGCCGGGGGAAACACTCGTCCTACTCTTCCTCAGCGACGTACCCCAAGAATTACGTCCGATCCAGCGCCATGGCGCCAAAGCGGAAGCCGAGCAAGGCTCGACAGGAGGAGTACTACGGAAAGGCTCGGGCCAAGCAGTACTCGCCCGCCCCAAGCGCACTCAAGAAACCGCCAATCATCATTTACCAAGGTACATTCGTACCCACGCCATTTTTCGTATAGGAATTGCACTGATTGACTCCTGCAGGGCTGTACCCGCCGCACCACGTGTACGAGAACGCTCCCTCTGTGGACTACCGCATGGGCCAACCCTCGGCGCCCACCCAGCAAGAGCCCGTCGTGAGTCAGCTGTCGACTCAGATGGCCAACCGAATGTCCACCAGCGGTAAGTGCCTTCCTCGGGAGCGTGTGTTCCCCACCTATGTTTCTCGCGTGCTTACCAATCGATTCCGCAGAGGGCGTTTCGATGGAGCCTCGGGCTGAGGCGGACTTCGGAGTGGGGTCTCATGGCGCCCCGACGTACTTCCTGCCTGCGCTGGAGATGTCGGCGCCCGCGATGTACGTGTCCGACCTTACGTCGCAAGGCACGGCTGCCCCGCAGTTCTACACGGTGCAGTCCACGCAGGGCGGTGGCGGTTCTGTTCCGCAAACGCACACGATCCAGATTCAGAACGCCGACGGGAGCCAGACGACTGCTCAGGTAACGACTCTTTCTTCGGCTGACCACGGAGCCCAGGCGCAGGCCGTCGGCGAGGCTCGTCTTGACTCGATTCCGACTGCTTTTCTAGCCTCCGGTCTTAACAATCAAAATAATCCATTAGTCCCCATGTCCATTTCGTCAATTATCGTCCAGTCCGCCGGCGCTCAACATCACATCTGATCGCCCTTCTTTTCGCTATTTATTCTCGTCACACCGTCCCGTATTTAGTTGGCTCACTGAAATATTTATTCTTGCGTTTTGTGAGCGATTCTTGACTCTGCTCTTTGTTACTGAGGTTTAGGTTTAGCCAAGGTGTGTATTTAATGGAACAATCGAACTGAATAAAAACAAAAGAATCGAATCAAGGAGAAAACTCTTTCAAGCTTGCGCCAAGCTGGAGACTCGCATCGTGCAGCTGCAGCTCATTCAGGATTTCATGCCGAGGCGTAATGCATGGATTCGGGAGTTTGGTTTTCCTGCAAAATTTGGCCTTCGCTTCCATCTTTGACGAAGTCATGACGCTTTAACATCGCAAGTCAAGGGGCAAGGTGAGGGAAAGGGAAATGCATGGGAATTGCGAGGAACGTGTAAATTAAACACAAAACGACGCAACACTCTGACTTGCACTGCTCAAGGGCATTGTTGTCAGCAAACGTACACGCTTCATGCTAGTGCGTGCACAATGATCAAAGAGAAGAGACTCAGCATTGTTAACCTGCACGAAGACGTCTGCGCTTGATGAAATTGGCTGATGAGAAAAGTCAACAATTGAAACGCCAAACTGGTTTTGTTGCATTTAAAAATGAAAAGAGCGGAAATGACATAGAAAATCGAGTTAAACGCTTCGCCCTGGAATCCAACGGAAGTCTCAGCCTCAATTAGCCTCGGAATCAAGACGCAGTGTCAGAATTACTTTCTCATATAGAAATGGAATCTGTCGGCCTCTCAGTCGCCGTCCTGTCGAGAAGCAATAAACATCGGTCACGGTTCTTCATGCAGTCGGACACTCGTCAAGGTGTATTAATTAGTTGGAAGTCGGTTTGGAAGTTTGGATTTTAAGGTTTCTCAAAATGAGTCGTTTGCGAGTATGGAGTTGTTGGACCACAGCCGTCGTGTTGGTGATTTCGTGCCCAGCTGCGTCCCAGCCTTTGCTCAATTCATTAATTCCGGTCTTATTCAGAGAGCGGCCGTCGTCTTCGTGGTCCAGCGCCTATTCCAAGCAACCTACAGCCTCGGCGATTCAGTTCTTCCCGAGCTCCCTCCGCCAGGTGGCTCCACTCGTGTCGAGCGGCTCCAGTCACCAGGGCATTCTGATAGCCCACCCCATCCTCACGAAGAACGTGCCCGTGCGCCTTCGCCTGCCGCCTCCCACGCAGCAGCACCACCCACAGCAGCAGCTGACGAGCAGCCCCTTCGGATTCTACAAGCAAGTGGCCACGGTCCAGCCGCCTCCCGAGATTGACCCCATGGCGTACGGAGACGAACCTCAGCACGTCGAGTTCCACCACCCCGTGGACGACAACTCGGTGGCGGACAACGAGGCCGAGCACTTCGGGCACAGCCACGCGACGTCAGCCCACCACCACGTCAACGACCACACGCTCAACACCAACCCCATCTCGGTCCCGCTGGATTTTCGACCCTCGCCTCAAATTCTGGCTCCGGAACCCTTCGACTTTGAAAGTGACAACACGGTGCACTACAGCAGCTACAAAGCCTCCCACGAAGTGAGTCCCAAGGGGTCGGAAGAGCGAGGATTTCGCCCCGTCCTGAGGTACGAAACGGGATTTCAGCCAAGCCGTGGCCAGCAGAAGCTGGTCTTTGCGGGAGCAAACGCTCACAGCGAGTTTCACCATCCGTGGACAAATTTGTCCCACGCTTCCTCTGCCATTAAGAAACCGAGGGCGAAGAGCAGCCCTTCGTTGAGGCAGGACAGGCAGATTGTCACGGCAGAGGTGTCTAAGTCGGTGGTGACTGCGGAGATGAGTGTGGAGGCGGCCTCCTCGACGGAGGGACCCGCAAGGAGACCCGTCTACAGGAAGGCCAAGCACAGCCACCACAATAGCTCGGTCACCTCCTCCTCCGACCGCGTCGAAGACTGGGTCAAATTGAGCAACTCGGTCGATGAACAGCTGAAGCAGAGCAAGGTGGCTGGTCCCAAGAGCAGCCGCCACTTCACTCGCCCCGTCAAGTGCGAGTTTCACCGGTATGGATTTTGTGGAGTCGATGCGCACTACCCAAAGTAAGAAACATGAGAGTCTGTAGCGCAATTTAACGTGTGAATGCGGTTTGTAATGTGCAACTTCCATTGGTGCGCAGGAGCGACGTGGACAAAATAGCTGCGAGGTGCTATACGCTTCTCACTCACATCATCGCGCCTCAAATCAAGCACAACTTGGCGACTTCGGTGAACGGGACAATCCGAGAGCGGTACTCGCCTGGGAAGAGACACAACCAGCGAGGGTGGAGCTGGAAGACGTATCAGGGGTGAGTGGACACACGAAACGACAATGGCAATGGCGTTAATGTTGGTTTGTTCGCACAGGAGTCCAATTTGCAACTACTTGGAACTCACAGTCACTCCGGGTAAGGAAAACCTTAAGAGTTTGCCAAGCGTGTGTGTGAGTGGAAGTAAATCTGATGGTCGTCTTGTTCCAGGCTGGGCGAAGGACGAGCTGGGTGACTGGGTGGTCATTCTGCAGGTGAGGTTCCTGCCCTCTCTGCCAAGACACAGCTAATTACGTTCTTTGATATTCTTTGTGGGTTGCAGACTCAGGAGTGGAGGCAGGAAGCTCAAGTGTCGATCTGCACGTCGAGCAAGGCCGAGTGTGTGGGGCCCTCTTGCCCAAAAAGGTCCACCGCCGAGCTATTGAAGACGCGGTGCGTGCAGCGGTTCGCAGCGCAGCGGCTGGCTGTGCTCGACCCGGAGAACCAGGACCGCTGTCCCGTCATCAAATCCGTTTTCCTTCCCTCGTCCTGCATCTGCATCAGCGGTGCTGGGAGTGGATCGGCGGAGCAGCTGGAGACGAGCAGCAGCGAAATCAGTCACATTTCGAACGTCATGCGACCCGACAGCAATGATACGTCCTTCATGATAGTCACGGAAAAATTCACAGTGAACGAGAACCCTTGACTGGTGTCGGTAATGTAGACAATGTAATGGGAGTAGGGGTCGCCAAAAAATAAATTGACTCGGTTTATTCATTTGAGTTGTCATCATGATGACTCTTTGAAGAATAATAATCGGAGAAGCCCGGAGAATACAGGAGAAACAGGGGAATTATGCCACCAAGTCCACTCGGGCACTTCCCACGTATTTGGCACTTCTCTTCGATGCACAGTCTTTCACTTATCGCGATCAGGTCATTCATCTCCGCCCCACTAAAACATAACAATTGATTTATGGATTAGAGTGGGTTCTTTCTGCCCAGAAACAAAGCCAACTGTCAATTGTTTCGGGGAATTGTTCCCGAAATATAGTTTTCACCTATTCGTTCTTAAAATGCTTACCAAATGAGAAAGATGATGGCGTTTGATAGACGTTCTGTGTTTCGCTGGAGGCCTGTGAGAGTTGCGGTGGCTGATCAACCACTGCTCCCGGTTCGATCATGGCTATTAATTTGTTGATGTCGAAAGGGTGCTGCCCATCGAAGAGGGGCGCATCAGCGTCGGCCAACACTTCAAAGACGGGATTCCCGTCCTTCACACCCTGCGAAAGAATCTGCACAGACGGCTCCGTCTTCGCTGGCTGCTGCACGTGCTGGTTTGATAGCTGCTGGTACAGAAACTGCTGCTGGTGCTGCGCATATGGTTGACGGTGTTGTTGAATTCTGAGGTCTGGAGCACTCGCTCCTGGGAGCGGAGAACTGGCTGAATTCAGAAGCAGGTCGTGCGTATTTTCGACGATAGAGCCAAAAAGAGACCCTGCCCCCTCCTGGCTGGCGGGCGGAGTCCCTGCGGGGTACGACTGGGCATTCGGACCTTGCGGGTTGACTGCTCCTTGTCGAACATCGTGGAAGGTTGCGCCGTAATTGTTCTCTGGACTATTCTTCAGCGCCGACACGTGTAGGCCACTCTGTTGAGCTCCCTGGCTGGAGGAACTCGGCTGCAGCCGGTACGCGGTGTCAAAGTAGTCTGGCCCCGTAGACTGCGGCACGACAGGAACCACGTTGTTCTTCAAATAAGACTTCACAGGCTGCGAGTGGGGGATTTCATTCTGGAAGACTGCGGTGTGTGTAGGTGGCAGTGTGGGTGGAGGGGCATTATTCGTAAGGGGAAGGTTGAAGGGCTGTTGGTGGTGGTTGTACGAAATCATCTGGGACTTTACCACCTCCAGCTGAGGAGGAGGCATGAAGTGCGGTGGTGGATGCTGAAATTGCTGGTTGCCAGGTGCTGAGTAGCCACCTTGCGCCTGTTGCTGCGGGAAGAACTGGGGGCCTGGAAACTGTTCCTGCGGTCGGTTGAAATTGTGGGTGGGTGCTCCGATGTCAATCTCGTTTGGTTCTTGACTGTCGTCGTCAAAAGTGGCCTCGTCATCGTCATCCTGCTCGAAGTCCTGCGTCTGAGCAGCCCCTGGAGGGTCCGGAAGGACTACCTCGGGCTGGAAGCGTCCCGGCTGCTGTCCTCTGCCGGGTTGCCGAGTGCGCGAGGGTCTTGGCCGAAACATTTGCGGGAGCCTCGACAACTGCGAGCCCATCCACCCAAATAGCCCGCCAGGTCTTCGTCCGGGCGGAAACGTGTCCTGACGCGGGTAAAGTCCAGTGCCACTTTCAAGGAACACGGCTTGTGCGGTGGGCTCGGGCTCATTTTCTGACTCACTGGCATCCACCAGGAAACACAGAGTCAGGAGGAAGACGGCGAGAATTGGGCCCTGCAAGACCGGCAAGATTTTAGCCTGTACGTGTACATAAGCAAGCACCGGACTGGCCGGACTTTGGCTAGCTCACCTGCATGACAACAACCTCCCTCAGCTTGACCCGGTCTGGCACACACTTCGATTAGCTAGCTTTTAACTCACTTCCCCGTCTTTGCAGCTCGCAATCGAGTTTGACAACACTCGCACAGGCTCATGCACACACTGGCTCAATTGGGAAGCACGGACGATTCTTATACATATTCGAATTCGAACTGACCCGTGATCACGAAGGGCGAAGGGGAAAGTCAGATGACAAGAGGAAGGAAGGATGCGGCATGCAGCCATGCAGGTCTGTGCTTTTAATTTCTGCATGATCGAACGCTGATCGAATCCCCAACACGTCGTCTTGCTATACAACTTTCCCTGTGCACACACCAACCAAGTTGCATCAACTCGTGCAATCGACTGCAGTGCAGCTTATGTGCAAAAAACAATGTAATTTCACTTGACCCATAAACGCATCTTCTGCTGAATAAGACGATGACCTTTGCATCAAGGGAAATGCAGTCAGTTGCCTCAATACGAATCACACTCGCTCGTGCAACAACGCCGTCCCAAACGATCACCTATTCAGTTTGTGGGAATTTATTTGCGGCACCGACACAGTTGTCCAACTTGCATACAAGAGACATACAAAGCCGGCTGCCCGGCGGCAAACAAAGCCGAACATCGAAGAATATCAATGCGAAAATACTGACAGATTGCCACTGAAAGTGAACTGCTTGGAGCATGGAGTTAGTATAGTATTATGCTGATATTCGGAACAATTCGGTGACGGGTCAGCTGCAAAGAGCGGGCGCTCTCCTGCTCGGCTCACTGCATGGAGTCTCTCCCAGCCTTCCTCACGGGTACCCTGAAATGACACATGAGTAAATCAGTGATGAGGACATTCCCGACCAAACAGTGAGAGGGTCTCACGTGCAGACGAAAACTGCACTGGTTCCTACACAATTTAACCTGCGTTACATGTCAACGGCACTCCACGTGTTTTGCAAGGCAATCCCTCAGTTTGTTCGTCTCAGGTACTCTGAACTCTTCCTTGTAGTTGGTGTGTAATTTACAGTTTCTGTCCTATGATTTACTCTATAATTAGTATCCCCATTATTTATGAGTTATGGTGCTATTCATGGCGTCTTAAAAAGAAAGCTATCCGTGCGCAGTGATAACATCAGACTCTGAAGATAGTAAACATCCTCTTTCGTCGTTTCTCATTCTCGACTGCACGGGCCATCGTAAAATCTGCATGCTAATGGCCCATCTGCAGGCGTTAACTTTTGTGCACGATGGGTCATGATTTCCCTCTTAAAATGCAAAAATGTAAACTGCATATTTACATAACATTTTCACATGTTATCGTTCGCGGTTTACGTCAACTGAAATGGAAAGTAATTAACGTGCGCTTTACGCATACGTGCATCTTCGTCTTCACGCCTTTGATATTTTGACAAAATTCGAAACTTGTGCTCTATGCTTGCTATGAGCTTCGTCTTACCGTATCCGCCTTTGCCTTTTCCCTTGGAGGTGAGGCCCTTGGCCTTCTCCACTATGCCCTTCCCGAAGCCCTCAATGATTCCGCCCTTAGCAGCCAGGAGGTTTCCCTTCGTCTTGATGATTTTACCCTTGATTGCGATGATGCCTCCCTTTATGGCCTTGAGTGCCCCGATGATCGACCCCTTGACTCGAGCCTTGCTCCCGAGCAGCCCTTCGCCGCCTTTCCCGCCCTTCGACCCACCCTTCCTGTGGTCAGTTGCATAAAATGAAGGGACACGAATCAAGACTCCTTCTGCCGTTGGCACTCACCCGTACCCTCCGCCGACCGAGTACGGCGGCCCATACGCGCCAGAGGGTGGTCCGTACGTGTCCGACGGGGACCCGTAAGTTGGTGGTCCGTAAGAGGGAGCTCCGTAACTGGGCGCAAGCGGGGCGGCGTAGCTCGACACCGCGGCGTCTCTCCTGAACTTGACTGGGTAGCTCCAGCGGGAGTGCTGGGCGGAAGTGCCCGTCCACAGAAACACGATCACACAGAGCACAGCTCTCTGCAATACGAAAACTGCAGTAATTAGTGTAAGTTGCATAATGACCATAAACATTTTTAACTGCACGTAGTTTGTGTGCATCAACCAGATGCAGATCACGATTTCGTATGCAATGAAAAGAGAGTCGGGATTGTCGGATGCAGCAGTCTGCACGCTTCGGGTTGGATTTAATTAAATTGGCTGCAGACTGTGAGGTCCTTGGCAGTCTGCCGGATGGTCCAGATTTCTCCAGATACAATTCACAGCTTCAGCTGCACGAATCCAAAGTCGGAATGCCACTCGACCGACTTGAGAATGCGGCTATCGGAATGCGTTTGGAAAAGCGCGAGTAAAGATGTCGGATCGGCGCTTCCGAGAGAGAGGTCACGAAGGCTGCGAGCTGACCTCGTGGCCCTGAGCTGGCAGCATGCCGGCCGAGTGGCAGGTTGGCGACTTACCCTCGCTTGACGCAGCACCCAGCGCATGGTCGACTGACTTGTTGAGGAGAGTTCCCGAGACCGATCGGCGCGAGTGGAGGAGCGGAGGTGTTGAAGACGGGCCTGAACTGCCGTAAGTGAACTCGAGCTTGTCACCTAACAAGACTTTTATTTACTCGTATGTTGATTTTGCGACTTGTGGGCAGGCACAAAGAGGGAGAATTGTTTCATTCTTTGGCAGTGATCCGGTAGCAAACAGAGAATGAGTGCAACGGTAAACCCAGACACTCACTACTTGTTAACCTTTCACTATCTCAGCAAAACGCTCTCTTTAGCGTACAAACAAAGCTCAGCGAACGAAACATTTCTGCATAAACTCTTCGTTTCTGTTCTCGTCGCTCTGCGAGCTGGTTTGCATGCCCGCAGTTGTCCCGAGCAGACTCCAGACACTCCAGTCCAGAGCTTGGGAGATGCCGTAGAAGAGCCGATTCGTGGAACACGGGAGCGTGGAAGGAGGAAAGTTGAGAAGTGAATCCGCGCTTTCTCTCATTCGAGGTTCAGCACGGTGAGTTGGCAGTCGTGTGCTCGGCTTCCGTGAACGAAGTGTCTTGGGGCTCAACTCGAATCTGCTCCAGATCCCTATCGCTGACATATAATTCATACTGGACAAATTTTAGTCGTCGCAACTTCGAGATACAGTCGCCCTTCCACAGGGCTCGAGTACGGGTGGTTACATGAGTCCCTACTAACAGCTATTTGAACATTAAAGTGTGGATTTGTTGCGAAACAAGCATTCCGGTGAAATGTGAACTTTGTCTCCTGTTACCTCGTCTTACAAGAAAGCCATGACTGTGAATTTCGTTATCATCGCCACTCTCTCATCAATCAGTTGCCTTGTTCAGTTCGTGGGCTTGTAACAAGTAGAATCTCAGCAATTGGAACTGTCCATCGGCTCTGATAGCAGACTCGCAGCCAAGCACTCCTTCATGAACTCTTGGAACTGGCAGATTTGAAGTAAGTGAAAAAGCTCTGTCTTCAACATTTCCGAATGCAGGAAGGAGCAAAGGAAAGTTGTCATCATGCTAGGAGAGTTCTTGGTTGCACTTTCGTATGCAAATGCGGTGTCGCATTTGTGCGCACAACGAAGAAGCAGCTGCGAAAAGAACGCTGCTTGAATGCGAAGGCAGGCATCCTTTGCAAATTCCGTAGGTCGGGTCGGAAGGGGGACTCTTCTCGTTTAGGAATTAAATTGGTTTATGGCTGTTTGTGTCTCCGTCCGCGCTTCACTCTTTTACAAGCCCTCACGGACCACACAAACTGTGCGCTATTTTTCATATTTGGACTAATTTCGCAGAACAAGGCGAACTGCGCGCCACGAAGCCTTTTTTCGGGTTGACTCAACTCTGGCTAAGTAATCATTTCTGAGCCCCAGCGTAAAGTGGAAACTGCAGGCTTCATGTGTGCACATAATTTTATAAAAGACCCATTTAGAAAATTCCCTGTGCAAATATTCCTGCTTTTCTTCCCTCCGCAACTGTTTAGGCTGTCACGCTCCAAGCCTTTTGGTTTTCACGTCTACAAGTCGATTCAGAACTTCTGACATGGCTTCGTGCAGAAAGAGCCAACTTTGAAACGGGAGTTTTGCGAGGTACCCGTCACGAGGACAGCCATTCACGTGTCACGGCAGACGTTGAGGTGGAAATGGCCTCCAGCCGTGAATTGCATTCAAAAGTTCATATGCTGTGAGTTAAAAGAGCGAGAGTTTATAACCGGAAAACTTTTTGCATCTCTTTTCTCTTCATTTATTCCTAACTGACTTATTTGCCCTATTAATTTTATTTGCCACACTCGCTGGAAACGCGATGCGCCACGGTCCGCGTGTTTCTGCTAGGCGCATGCATGAAGCGGGCGTCCGATCGTCCCGAACTGCGGAGGGAAGTCGTCCCGTTTGGGCATACGCGGACGGTTTTAAGCTCGTTGGCTTTGTAGCCCACTTTTGCTTTCTGGAGACGACACTCGCTTGTGAGCAGTGCGAGGACGGCGGAGAGGCTCCTTTGACAGTTGAGAGTGCGAGTTGGGTTCAGGATATGGAGAAAATGGAGCTTCGCCTTGTGCGTTTGGCGCTGTTCCAAAAGACGGTTTGTCACTGCAGTGATCCACATGCACATAAATATACATGGCGTGTGTCTTACACGCGAGCGGGCCGTCGATGTAACTAAAGACTCGAGCTGCAGAATATTACTTTTTATGTAAAAGAATTGGAAGGTCCCGCACCAAATCCCTCCGACGGCCAGCACTCGTCTCCGGACTCCGTCTTTTCTCCATTTCAATCTATTTTTCAACCAAAAGCGCACTGGCGTCGTCGGAGAAAGCAGACTTCATCTTCCAACACAAACTTTTATTTGCTGCCCCACATTCACTTTCCACTCTTTCCCCTCTTCTCCTTCCCTAACCTTGTCTCGGAATAAAGACTTCCACTTTTGCGCGTGCAATTTTCGCGATATTACGCAATCATCAAATATTACGTTAAACAACCGTTTGAAAGCTATTATCGTCGGGTCGAGATCGCCTCACGATTATCACTCCAGCGTCAGATTTCTCAGTCGCCCTAAAAACTGGGACAACGTGAAGAGCGTTACGTGATTCGGGCCACTTTGAATTCATGACACGACTGCCTCGCCTGCAATCTCGCTGCCTGGTAGACTCGTGCAGCCGCGTGCGCAAGGCAGCTGCACGCGGCTGACCAAATTGAAGTTTGGTGAGGTCGAACGGGTGAGGAGAAGAGCGAGGCGGGCAGTGAATAATAAAGCAGCGCTGCAATAAATCCCTGGCTTAGGTGTCAGTCTCGCGCAGAAGAAAGAACAGCGAGCTTACTTCATTATCCGCGTTATCATGTTTCCCTCAACCCACTAAACTCCTCTCCAGTCACTTGCCTTGCATGCGCTTCGTCTTTCTTTCTTCCTTCCATCTCGCCTCCTTCGCTCAGTGCCTGCCTCATTTATTATTGCGCGAGCCACAAAAGTTCACCACCACCGAGCTCAAAAGCACGGCACCATCGTGCTCGGTCGAGCTCACTGCTCCTGCCTTGTGTTTCGTGTGTAATGTAGCACTAAATTATCATTCGCCCTGTTTTCATTCCGGACTGGAGAAACAGGCAGCTGACTTTGATGACTTGTTTCAATTTCAGGCTGGTCATAATTCAAGCTCAACTTCTTAATTCCAAGAGAAAACAATTTCACCCGACCGCGAATAAGTTAAGAGTGCGGGCAGATTTTACTTTGCGGTTAAATAAACAAACAAAAGTCACGGGAATCGGTTTCACAGGCGAGACTCTCGCTGTAAAACCGATGCCGGTTGTGTGGCATTGGCTGCAATATTAATTAGACACCGTTGCATTGTGGAGCATGCAGCAAATTTTTTTTGTCCATTTGGAGTGCTGCTTGCTGGCTCGCAAGGCCGTTTTGTGTCTGTCGTCCTTCAATAATGAATTGGGACACAGCAACATTTACGATTATTGTTTTATTGCTTTTGATCCTGCTGGTCGACGAGAATAAATCGCGACGTTTCGAGGCACGAGCACGCGCGGTCGTTGATCGGGGAGCGACGGCTGCGCAGCGATAACGCCTGCCTGCAGTCGCTTTATTATTATGGGCGCTTCATTGCTGTGTCTTGAGAACAAACAGAATCATGCCAATGAGAAATCCAATTTCGTTCCTTCATCGAGGCGCGTCGACTGCTCCTGCATAATGCAGAGAGATGACTCGTATTCATTTGGAAGAGACGAGAGATTCCCTCAAGGGGCAATTTTGCTGAACGCAGGCTCTGTCTTGCTCGAGATAAAAATTCATTTCTTCTTCTGCACTTTGGCATGGCAGATATCTCTCCCAAAGGGATCAGTCACTTTGTTAGCAGAGTGCATCTTCCATTCAGCCGTGTCACACCCGCTCGCAGCATTCTGCCACACGCGCGCTCCGTCACTCTGCCTGCCAAACTCAGTTTGTGCGAATGCAATTGCCGACGCAGTAATTAATTTCCGCTTTCGATTAGCCCTGTGAGTGGCTTTCTCCTAACGACGTAATGATTTCACAAGTTGATATCTGGCCGATGCGAGCAGGAGGATCGGATTAGACTCGCAGCTTCAGGCCTGCATGGATCGCTCCTCTGCCGACTGCTCCCACAAAAGAGACTCTTTTGTGCTGTTCGCGTAAGCGTAAACAATGAATAAAAGAAAAGAAAGAATTCTCTCCGCATATTTGCTCAGAGTCTCGCAAGACGAGTTGCCTCGCCATTTGGGCGTTGTGGAAGCACAGGCGGTCGTATATTTTGTTAAGTGGAGCAATAATCATTTTTTCGCAGTGAAATCTGTTTTCTATTTCTCTCCGCGTGCCCTCACAAAGTGCCGTGTCGAATTGTTTCGCGAGTAATGGCGCTCCTCTCAATTTCAGCGCAGCACATGTCGGCCCATTCCACTCGGCCGATTTGCATTTGCACAGACGGATTTATCATTCGTCTCTCCGTCGCATATTTGGACCGTCTGCGCCTGAATATTTATTGCAATATCAATATTTCCATGTTGGCTGCAGTAATGAGACCCGCAACGAGAGGAACAGCCGCTCCTTTCAGCCTGGCGAAATGAAAGAGCCATTCGACCAGCCTCCGAGCGACGGCACACTCCACGTCGAAACCTACGCGCAGAAAAGAGAGCAGACAGTCGGAGAAAGCGATTCACGAACAAACAAACTGGAAATTTATAATGCCATATAAAAAGTCTGACCTTCCGATAAATTTATCTCTTCCTTCGCGTGCCTCCCTTTCCGCAACACACCACTCGTGCCCCTCAGCCTCAGTCGCTCAACTCGCAGTGTACGTGATTCTATTTCATACTAAATTACTTCTCCCAAATCCACACGGATACCAGTCTCCTCTGCTTCAAGGAAACGTTTTGACAACTCCGCCCGGCATGCCGTAATGTAATTGAACGGGTCAACTCCGTGCTGACGGGCTGACACCTGATCCTCCATTCAGATTTCATTCCACTTCAGCGACGCAGAATTCGGAAGCAGTCACCACTAATCGTAATTAATTCATGCATACTGAAAAATTAAAGGCGTGTTGGAGGCATGTTCGACAGGTCGTCGTCATTCTGATTCGCAGTCCCATTGTCCGAGGCTCCCTGTGATTGTGATTTCACTGTGAATTCAGACAATTCGGCAAGCTGGATTTGGTCAAGCCAGAGTGGGGAAGACAAGCAGTGTAATTAATCTTATCCTGGCTGTCTTTTCTACGTGCTTTGAATTCTTATTTCAACGAAAGAAGGCCGAGGCACGAAGTATGGAAATGGCACTTCAAGTTTGTTGTGGAATGTTGGAACGAGGCAATCCAACTTTTGGCTGGAGGATTGAATAAATGTAGGCCAGTCAGTCAAGACTTTCCAGGCGTGGACTCACACGAGTGGAGACTGGAATAAATGCCCGGGCTGACGGCCGGAGGCTATCAATCAAGACCTGCTTGGTCACTCGATCTTAAAAATATGAAGACCTTCCAGTCTGCATCCTCGCCTAATTGGTGGAACTGCAACAGAGAACAGTGCTGCAAGTCGGCCACTTTTCTCGAACGAATTAGTTGGAAGCCTCGAGGAGTCAGAATTAGCCAGTTACTTAAGTTACTTTAGTCTGACGGTTCTTTCGGAGTGTCAGACGACTGAGAGTGGAAATCAAGTTTCTCGTCTGACGTCTGAAGGGAGTCTGGCATGAGAGAAATATGTTCCGAATATTTGTTTCCAATTCATTAGATGCGCTATTCTGACAGCTGACTGACTCCACTTTCTCTTCGCATTAATGCCAAATGTTTATTTTAGCAAGTGCTCGAGTTACAAGGCGACACAATCGCCGCCTGAAATTTGAGCTTCCTACTGGCAACTTTGTGATTAATCCGACTTGGTGGACAATTCCAACAAACGCGTGACATTGATTTGCAAATATTGGATTTGATGGAGCAGCGCCGAGTTCCAAATACCCACAATGATTAATTACTCTTGCATGAGCACGAGAGTTTGTGGGTTTCAAAGAGAACGAGCCTCAATAATGAGGGAGCTGCTCTTCTCACAATACCAGACGATGTGGGGCAAAAGTGACACGCTAAGAATACGCGCTAAAATATTGCACAGCACTCCGCTGTGACAAAGCGCTTGAGGAAAGTGTGCGTGGAGCACAAGCGATGCGAGATGGTTTCGTTCCGTGAATTAGAAGGCCTGCAAGATGATTTCTGATGTGTGTCGGGTATTGAATTTTTATATTTTCGGCACTTTGCGATTCTCAGCTTGGCAGGATGGAGTCGAGTTTAAAATTCTGGCGTGTTGCAAACAAAAAACGAGGGTCTCAGAGGACGCATTCAAAATAAAACGCAATTTCTATACTTCACGGTCTCAAAAAGAGTCTGGAGCGTGACGCGAGCGGAGAAAGTCTCGTTAGCGAAACGGGCTTCGTCGCTGCAAGTCGGTTCGGAGAGGAAAGAGATGAAAGGGGAATTTAACATGTCAGGAAGTTTTGTTTATTTGTTATTAGCCATTTGCGCGACAAAGGACAACTTTGTCTTCACTCTTTGTTCGGGATTTGTCATAAATAATGACATAGGAAGCTCGCTGACACACAATCATCGCAACACAAGTCGATGCAGCAGCAAAGTGACAGTCAACCCATTCCTCTTTTCTTTTGCACACCGTCACAGAGCTCGACGTTCAAAAAACGGATTTACTTGTCAATGTTTTACAGGAACGTTCTTGTCGCAGGTCACCGTCGAAAGGCACATCGGCCTCGGGATGGAGCCGCGTTCAGGGGAGTGGTCCAGCACGAGGAGGCCACGCGGGGCACAACGGAGTTGAAGGTGTGAGGCGAGCAGCTCCTCGTGCGCAGTGAGGAGGCTGGGTGCGGGTCCGCTGCAAGGACATGAGGGAGTCCCCGCGACCCTCTGTGCACTTGTGGATCACGATGGTTGCTCTCCTCGCGGTGGTCTGCCCGCCCTCGCTGGCTCACCCGCCTCTCAGCAATGACACGGACGACAGCGACGACCCCAAAGTGCTCTTCGTCCGCGCCAAGACGGGCGTCCTGTCGACGCGTGTGGAGGTGGCGCTCATCCTCTTCGACGCCTCCAACGTGTCCGTCGCCTACTCGAAGACGCTCAGTCGGGCGCTCAAGGCGGGGGCGCGAGACGGGCCGAATATCGGCTGGCGCGTGCGGAGTTTTGTGCTGACGAACCGGAGCGCGGAGGAGCGTCGCCGGCAGGTGGCTGAGGAGTTTGACGAGAGCGACGACGAGGACGGCGTTCGCGTTGCTGATGAGGAGGAGAGTGCTGATTTGCAACCGCAGAGAAACGCCGTATTCTTCCCAAATCTAATTCCGCAACTGTGTAATTTTCTGGAGAGAACAAAAGCGGTGGCGATGGTGAGCTTAATTGAAGACGCTGGATCGGAGAGATTGCTTTCACTCATCGCAAACTCAGCAGCCATTCCGCTCATTCCCTCGTTCCACTCCACAAAACACTTTCAAGACCTGCAAAAGGTAGCTTCTTCTTCTCTTGTCTTTCCGCTGCTTAGTAATCATCCTGACAATGTCATTTCGCTCAGCCTCGTCTCTGCTTGTAACACGCCATAAGACATCATTCTTAGCGTCTCCAATGAACATCGCAAGAAAGTGACTGGATAATGCAAACGGGAGTAAAATTGGAGACGATAAAATCTCGGCAAACGACATGAAAAACTCGGGGCATAAAACTCTCTCGCAGATTAAAAGTGGAGATTAAATGAAGATGCGTGCAAACAGTTTACGGGATGACGAATCACACAGATTACACGACGAGCTAAGGGACTGTGGATTTAACGGTCGCGAATAAACAAGCTCTTTCCCTGAATCATCGCCATTAACCAACGGACATGATAATTATGGCTGTGAAAAAATTACGGCTCTCCCGCAGTCGTGCCCCTTTCTTTCTCTGGCGAAGAAGCGAGCCGAGGAGCATTCATGATTGAATTACAAAGTTTTTCTCTTCAGGCTTCTGCAAAAGGCAAGAATTAAGCACAAAGAGTGCGGGATGGAGAGAACTCGCGCTGTGCTGCGCAAAGTGCTTAATAAGTTTGGGAAAAGTTTCGGCCGGCGAAGGCGCTGCGATGTGCTGAATGACTCAGGCTGAGAATTTGAATTTGGGGTTGAGAGACCTTTCACATCAATCAACCAAATCTCGTTTGCAGAGAAACTTCTTAAACTCTCAGAAATTTCATCTCCGTCAAATCAAATATGCTTCATGTCGCAGATTCTTTTCATGTTCCCTGTCATGTCTCACGAACATTCGAACGTCATTCAGCCCAACCGATTCTCAGTTTACGCTCCCAACACGTGGCTCAGAGTGAACCCACTCTTTAAAAGACTCCAGGAAAACGAAAACTGACTTGTGGTTTGTTACAGGACGAGAACAGTCTTTTTGTCAACTTGGCACCTTCTCCTCACAATTACGCCGCTGCTCTCGGGAAGCTGTTGCTTTTTTGTCACTGGCACACCTTCGCCGTGCTGTTTGACGAGACGTCCTCTTCGCCAGTCGACTGGAAGACGCAGCTGAGCAGCACAAAAGTCCTCCTACAGCCTCCGGCCTCTGCCAGCACGGAGTACAGGGCGTCGGAGGGTGACGACTACGAGTCTGGGGAGGAGTACGACTACGACACGCACCCGCCCGTCCCGTCTGAGGGGAGTCCCGACTTAGCACCGTCGCTCCAACCGACCTTCCATTCCGTCAGCTCGAGAAAACACAGCCAATCGGTGTTCAAGGCGTTGAACGAAATCGCGCAATCCACGCGAGGGGTCGTCGTGCTCCTCTGCTCCGAGCCCACACTCGCTCAAGTCTTCCTGATTGCAAAGCAACTCAGAATGCTCAATGGCGACTTCATCTTCATCCTCACTGATCAGCTGGCAAAGGCAAGTCTAAACTAAAGAGAGCAAAGCAGAGTGTGCATGCCAACTTAGATCATCCAATGCTCCCGCTGATAAAAGTGTTGTATGATGTTGTTACGCTGAGCTCTGGTCTTGCATTGCGATCAACGAAAGACGGCCTGCGAAACCGAAATGAAAATTGATATGAAAGTGAATTTGCATGAGAATGGAAAGTTTTGAGCGCACGAAGCAGAAGGCGATTTAATGAGTGTGAGATCCCATGAAAGCAAATTCAATATTGAAATTGGTTCTTTGGCTGTGTTCCAGTCGGCAGTGATTCCCGACTGGGTCCCGAGTGGACTCCTGGCTCTGAGAAGCACTCTGCGGACTCAAGTGGGAAAGGAAAATCTGAAGAGAGTCGGGCATCTCCTCGCCTCGGCCCTCTCGCCACCAGCAACTCGCGAGAGTCCAGACCACAGAAACTCGACCTTCCTCACCTCGCCACACTACAAGCGCAATTACAACGAACTGAGCAATGCGTACACACCGTCGATTCACGGAAAACAGAGCAGCCGCTTCAGTCCGGGCTGGAGCGGCGACCACCTGCTGCAGGCAACGAACGACCTTCCAAACGCCTCCTGCTGGAAGTCTTCCTACACCAGAAAACTGTTCTCTGAGGCCCTCGTAAGGTGAGCAGCAATCAGCATTCTTACAAGGCACCTGTGCTGACTGCACTTTATGAGGCGCCGTGTTAATGAAAAGACATGGTTGATTTGAAGGAAGAAGCAATGAGTTTGAGTCTTGAGTTGCTGGGCAGGAGAGCTGAATTGACGAGGAGAAAGACGAGCGTGGCTGCTTTGTGTGGAACCATTAGTGCGAAGGAACATGTGCTCAGAGAGGCTTTCTGAACTCAGTCAGACTCTCTTTTCCGGTTGGATGCTAAAAGGAAAATTATGTTCTGAAAGCCATAATCGCGGCCAACTCCTGACTCGGCACTCACACAACTTTTCCAATTACTAGTCAAAGGCTTAGGAGTCGAGTCTCACGCGTCCTCTACCACGAACTCATTTAGATGCGATGCGTTGCAGGGAAATTCGGTCTCAACTCGACGCTGCTCCGTTGCGGGACTCGGCAAAAGGAGGTCAAGGTGCGGAAGCCTTCGAAGTTGTCAATTTGATCGAGTCGGGCGAGCGACGACGATGGAAGCCAGTTGGGAGCGTGCTCCTCGATTCCTCCGAGGTGCGTCTGGACACGATTCAATATCCTGGCGGAGGCGTCTTCGTGGAAGCCAGCAGACAGCTAAAGGCGTACAGAATCGCGACGATCGTCTCGCCTCCCTTCGTCATGCTGACCGAATCTCTCGACAATAAAACTTGTGAAAACGGGTGTCCTTGTCTCAAAGTGTCGGCCAACAACCCCGTAAGAATGAATAACAAAAATAGGAGGAGGATATTCATTTTTGCACTTTCTGCATTTCAGGAAGAGTTCGCACTGATCTTTGCCGATTTCGAGGGGGACGTTCGGTCGCGGTCTGACTACGAAGTGTTCTGCTGCGACGGCTTCGTCGTCGACCTGCTACACAGCGTCAGTCACGAGCTGAACTTCAAGCCGCTTCTGTACTTGGTTCCCGACGCGTTCTTCGGCTCTTTCTCCGTAAGTTCCGAGCAGTGCATCCTTAATGCTTAATGGCCTTAATTACCTCTGCACTTTGGCTGAGCAGAATTCTGGGGAGTGGAACGGGCTGATGCGTGCGATTCAGTCTGGCAGTGCCCACATGTGTTTCGCGCCGTTCTCGGTGACTTCCATCCGGAGCACAGCCATCGATTTCTCCACGCCGTTCTTCTTCTCGGGAGTTGGGTTTCTGGGTCTGGCCAAGACGCAGGACGTGCCTCTCCTCGCCTTCCTCGCTCCCTTCTCCTTCGAGTTGTGGGCCGCAATCTTCGTCACGTAAGCGGGCACAACACGTGTTGGCGCAGCAGGAGAAAGTGAAACAATGCGAAACACTCACAAAACTTTCACCGCCACTTCTCGCAACGCACAAGTGGCATTCTAACTGTCATTCTCACACTCGCTCAGCATTATTTATGACTCCTTTCCCTAAGTATCACATTAGCAAACATGATCATCGCACTACAGCCCCGAGAACGCCATTAATTATCTCCCTCGAGCACATGCCCGACTGCCGCTGGAGCACAATGATAAATAATTCAATTAACTGTTTGTTTCTAATTTCTTTAACTCCTCTAATTTCGCACATGCGCATTTGACCTCGCATTCGCGTAATTCAAACCTATTCTGGAGCAAACTACATGAATTTTGTTTTTAGGTTAAATATCACGGCAATCGCAGTTGCGTTGTTCGAGTGGCTGTCTCCCTTCGGACTCAATCCATGGTACGCCAAATAACAAGCACGAGTTTGTCTAATTGGGGCTTGGGTGCCATTCTTCCACTCTCTAACCAGATTGAGTTAAACCGCCGCATTCGGCCATCCACCCCAGTGAATATTGTCACGTAATCCAGGCATTGAGTGTTTTTCTGTTTGGCAGGGGAAGACAGCGAACGAAGAACTTCACGATGGCCTCTGCGCTGTGGGTGGTTTGGGGCAGGCTCTTCTCGCACCTCGTCGCATTCAAGGTAGACCCAATTAACAAAGATTAAGGAGGTTATCAAAAGTAAGAAGGTTAAGAGTAAGAGTTGGCATTTGTAGGCTCCAAAGTCGTGGCCCAACAAGTTCCTGATCAATGTGTGGGGTGGCTTCTCGGTGATATTCGTGGCTTCGTACACTGCCAACATTGCGGCTCTCTTCGCCGGAATGTACTTCGGACGCAACTTTGACGTGCACGACCGGAGTTTGTTGTCGCAGCGAGTGGCGGCGGTAAAGCACACGGCGACCCAGTTCTACATCAAGAAGGAGAGCCAGCTATTGTGGGAACACATCCAAAAGTTCCCCGTCTCGTCCTTCCAGCAGGGAGTCGACATGCTAAAGTGAGTCTAACTCGTGTCTCCGCCACTCTTTCTCGGTGTGGATGCAACAGTTGCACGCTCTGCCCCCGGATTAATAATAAAAGCAGGTAGTTCATTAAGAGCGTCTCTTTTAGAAACGGGAGTCTGGACCTTCTGACGGGCGACGGGCCTCTCTTGGACTACTACCGGGGCTCAGACCCCTCTTGCACCTTGGTGGACGTCAGCAACCACGACAAGATCGGAGACGACACGTACGCAATAGGTAACACACGATTCAACAACCGCTAATGACCCCTGATTGAGTTCTCTTCTGTGTCCTGGCTGCAGGAATGGGCAAGGGATTTCCACTGAAGGTAAGACATGGGCAGGTCATTCAATTCGGAGGCGGGGTTCAGGCCTTGTTTGTTTTGATGGCTTGCAGGACAGCATTTCCGGGCTGATCGCGAAGTACCTTGCAAACGGTTACTTGGACCATCTGCAAGGCAAGTGGTACGACCAGCTTGGCTGCTTTCGACGCAGACGCTCGGAAATTTACGGGGCCAGGGTGCGTGCGCATACAATCCTTATCCTCTTTGTTCTGCGTGTTAATTTTACTCGTTTGAATGTTGGGTAGGCGCTTGGCGTGGACGCGGTGGCCGGGATGATTGTCATGCTGGCACTGGGAATGGCCATCGGAATGCTGATTGTGAGCCTGGAGCATTTTGTGTACAAGTACTTCTTGCCTTACCTGAGGAAGCAGCCAAAAGGAACGCTTTGGAGATCCACCAACATCATGTTCTTCTCACAGGTGCCCTACGCCCGAACTGAGGAACAAGCAGCGAGTAGAGTAATGAAATGTTTGTGGTTCGCAGAAGCTGTACCGGTTCATCAACTGCGTTGAGTTGGTGTCTCCGCACCACGCCGCAAAGGAACTCGTCGACACCCTGCGACATGGACAAATCACGAGTCTGTTCCAGAAGAGCGTCAAAAGAGTAAGATTCGGTTAAATTGATTAGATTAAACTGAGAAGCAACGGCGAGTTTTCTTTAATTATTGGTTTTGCAACTGCGTGTGTAATGCTGTGCCTTTCACCCAGAAGGAACACGAACAGCGCCGGAGGAGGAAAAGTAAAGCTCAATTCTTCGAAATGATCCAGGAAGTACGCAGGTAAGACACAATTCGAAGGGTGTTCGAAGGGGGAATTCAGGTTTGTTGTGAACGACTAACGATTGCTCTGGACTGTCTTGGGCAGGGTTCAGAAGCAGGAAAAGCAGAAGCATCTCCAGCCCAAGACGTTCAGTGAGCGCGAGTCGGAAGCTACCCTGCAGGCCCGTCTGCAAGCCAACAAAAACATGCCCAAGCTGATCCGAGTGTTGGGAGTAGAATCAGACGTGTGCAACCGGATTTTCGAGCCCAGCCCCGCGTCCAGAGAACCCTTCCAAGGGCCCGTCCTCGTCCTCGGGGAGGAAGCGACCTCCGAAGGAAGCTCCAACAACGGCATCATGGAAACGGAGTTCGCGGGCGAGGGCGACGACGAGATGCTACGAATCGCGCCTTCCACGTCCGCCGTCACCTCCTCCAGAAGCAGGAAGTCAGTGGGCTTCGACGTTGAGAATCTGGAAGATACGAACGATAGCTGGACGAGCGAGTTCGGAAGTGACGACGCGAGTAGAGCCGCCTTCCAGCTCTCGCCTTCGCTCAACGAAACCAACTTGCGCTATTTGTCAAAGAACGAAATCATCACGCTGTGGAGAAACGCCGAGATGGACCTGCGAGGACGTCTGAGCGGGGCGAGGAAGGAGAACGAGGCGCTTCTGGCCGAAGTGCAACGGCTGCAGCGCCAAAGGCCTCCTTGACTACTCGTGGAGTTCGATTCCGTTCGACTTTAGCCAATTTTGGAGCGATATTTTTTTTACGCTGACGAACGTTTGAGGCTCACTATCGCATTCTATCAACTCCTTATTCAATACATCTACACACCATTGTTTTAGGCACACCGCATAGCAATACAACATGCATTATATTGTTGTGTCGCGTTTTGAAGATGCGTGAAGCTCAATCTAATGTTAAGAATTCCGTAGAGTACCTTCTCCATGTAATGTGATTGACATTTAATCCTGATGGTGCCGAGAGACAACCTCTCACAATTTTTGCCAAACGACTAAAACGAGAATGAAACCTCACCTGCTCTTCTGTGCTTGCTCTTCTCAAAGGGAGTTGGTGATGAAGCCGAGCTAAACCAGTAATTAGTTGGTACGTTGGCCGAAGTGATGAGTGAAGATGGGAGCCTATTTGTGGCTCCAACCTCCGTTGTTGCGCATCCGGAAGTAGCTGAACTAGGAATTGTAGGAGTAACTTTATCTTGACAAATATTTCTGTACGTATTTGTTTATTGATAAGACTGCCTGAGAGCGAGGGCAGGATCTTTGTAATATCGCCGACTTATAACTAGCGGGCGGACACCGACGGACTTGAAACGAGCCTCAATTTGTCAACCATGATTTTTGTGATATCTCCTAGCCTAACTCAAATGATCATGTCTACTCTTATTGAACTTTAGCATGGCATTTCTCTTCGCCATGCACTTACCACAAAATTGTAGATTACCGAAACAATAAACCGAATGAAGCCAAATTACTGACACAACTGACACTAATTCCACTTTTCTACTGCGCAAGTTGGTAGTAAACTGTCTTCCTCTCGCTGCAACAAAGTGGAGTGCAGAGGCTCAGCGTGTGTGCTGTGCTTGGGATTTACAAACGAAGCGCCAGCTGAATCGAAGCAATCGCTTGCTTACAAGTTCACGAGACGAGCACAGCGATATTCGTGGTGCGCTCTGATTGGTCAGCTCACTGTATTCGAGCGACAGAGTCGCAAGTATGTGTCTTGGACTGCACACATTGCCTGTCAATGAAGTGTAGTCTCTGCCTGGCACTGGAAGGTGGTCGAATTTCGCAAAAAAGTTGCAGTTACGATTTGACTCTCCCTGAAACCCGGTCTACTTATCTCTTCCAACAGGTGAACTGATTTTTGAACTGTTTAAAAGGAATTTGAATTGAAATTCCCTTTGTGAAATCAAACTGACAACTACACGCGGAAATTTTATCGTAAGTAAGTTAATCTGCCAATGAGCGAAAGTTCAGCATCAAATTGGTTCGGTTTCTTATTCCAGAGTGCGGGCAGTGGCCCTTCAAGAAAAGTCCGTCTGTAATCGATTTGCAGCCGCTCAAGGAGATTTCAAATGTCGAAAATGGGCATTAAGATTGTCGGTGCATTTATCCTGCTTGTGGTACTAGGTAACACTACTCAGCTTATCTTAGGAGAGCATCATACTATGATCAGTGATAGACAGCGTGGAGTGTGTGTTACAGTATTTGGTGAACTAAAAGTCTTTCTTTTATTAGCAACTGGAGTTACTGCCGACTTGGACGTAGACTTGGACGAGGGAGGCACTGAAGAAACACCCAAAGTGGAACCTGATTTAGGAGCCAGCCGAGAAGGGTCGAGGACTGACGATGACGTCGTTAAACGGGAGGAAGAAGCCATCAAAATCGATGGGTTGAATGTTGCACAAATTAAAGAATTAAGAGACAAGGCAGAAAAATTCCAGTTTCAGGTATTTCAGCTCGAATTGTCCCAATTTAAACATTTAGGTCTTAGTCTTAATTTTGTCACCCTACAAACTGAACGCTGATCCGTGCTGTATTCACGCCTTTTCTTCTGCTTTTATTAGGCGGAGGTCAACCGAATGATGAAGTTGATCATTAACTCGCTTTACAAGAACAAGGAAATCTTCTTGAGAGAATTGATTTCTAACGCCTCCGACGCTCTTGACAAGCTGAGGCTTTTGGCTTTGACGGAGAGGTCTGTTCTGGATGCGACTGACGAACTCAGCATCCGGATTAAAGTAGACAAGGAGAATCACTTGCTCAGCGTGACGGATACTGGAATCGGAATGACCAAGGAAGAACTTGTCAAAAACCTTGGCACAATCGCGAAGTCGGGCACATCGGACTTCCTTCAGAAGATGCAAGATGCGTCCGACAGCCAGCAGTTGACCGATCTCATTGGACAGTTCGGAGTCGGGTTCTACTCTTCCTTTCTCGGTAATTACCCTCCACATATTCTTATCTGCATTAAAGCTCCACTAATGTTGCTGGTGTTCAGTGGCTGATCGGGTTATTGTCACGAGCAAGTCCAACTCCGATAGTCAGTACATATGGGAATCCGACGCAGCTCAATTTTCCGTGGTCGAGGATCCGAGGGGCGACACTTTAAAAAGGGGCACTCAAATCAGGTGAGTTCTGTCGTTGCTTATTGCGTGTACTCACGAAACTCGGGAATTTGGTTTATTGGTTTTGGTATCTGAATCAAGAAAGGAACTTACTTGGTTTAAAATTCTATTTCTTTTAGTTTGCAAATGAAGGCAGAGGCGAAGAATTATTTGGAAGAAAGGACAGTGCGAGATCTCATTAAGAAGTATTCACAGTTTATCAATTTCCCCATTTATCTCTGGACCGAAAAGGTGAGCTGACACCCTGCTTGCTGAATAAGTAAATTTGATATGTTACGAGGTCTTACTTACTTGGCTTAGACGGTGGAGGAGGAGGTTCCAATTGAGGAGGAAGCTGAAGAGGAAAAGAAGGAAGACGAGATTGAGGATGATGATGCCAAAGTTGAAGAAAGCAAAGACGAGGACAAACCGAAAACAAAGAAAGTTTCGAAGACGGTTTATGATTGGGAGCTCGTGAATGACTCGAAGCCCATTTGGACACGGAAGCCGAATGAGGTTGAGGACTCTGAGTACGACGAGTTCTACAAAAGCCTCGTCAAGGACACAACAAAGCCGTTGGCCAAAACTCACTTCGTCGCGGAGGGCGAAGTGACCTTCAAAGCTCTTCTTTTTGTGCCTGCTGTCCAGCCCTCCGAAAGCTTCAATCGCTACGGAACGCGAACTGACAACATCAAACTGTACGTGAGAAGAGTCTTCATCACCGACGACTTCCACGAAATGATGCCAAACTACTTGGCCTTCATCCGAGGCGTCGTGGACTCTGACGACCTGCCGTTGAACGTATCGCGTGAGACCCTGCAACAAAATAAGCTTATCAAGGTATGATAAATTCGTAAAGTGAAGTCAGCGCCGTCTATTAAAAAAATCTAAGATATTTTGGTGAACTTCAGGTTATCAGGAAGAAACTGATTCGGAAGACGCTTGACATGCTCAAGAAGCTGGAAGGTGAAGACTATGAAAAGTTTTGGAAGGAGTACTCGACAAACATCAAGCTAGGAATAATCGAAGACACCTCCAACAAGAGTCGGTTGGCCAAGCTCCTGAGATTCCACAGTTCTCACGGAACAGGTAAGTTGAACTAGTTGACTCATCCCATCCTGACTGGATAATCCGAATCTCCGCCTTGGCCCCAGGAACGACTTCGTTGACCGACTACGTCTCGCGGATGAAGGACAAGCAGGAGGCGATTTACTACATTGCTGGCTCATCGCGAGAGGAAGTGGAGAAGTCGCCGTTCGTGGAGCGGCTGCTGAAGAAAGGCTTCGAGGTGCTGTACTTGACCGAGGCCGTGGACGAGTACTGCATTGGTGCGCTGCCCGAGTTCGAGAGCAAGAAGTTCCAGAACGTTGCCAAAGAGGGGCTTTCAATCGCGGAAGGAAAGGCCAAGGAGAAGTTGGAGGAGACCAAAACCATCTTCGAACCGTTAACGAAATGGCTGACTGAAAATGCTCTCAAGGACCAGGTGACCATTTCCCCCTCTCTTTCACGCTGCTCTTTCCGCTTCTTTAGTTGGGACCTTTCGATTAAGACATTAACTAATGAGTAATGACACACACAACTTTTGTGTAATTCAGTAGTGTTTGAATTAGCATTTCTAAGAAGTAAGTGGAATATTCTACTCGCTTCTTGTGGACTATTAACTTTCGGTATTAACTTCCGACTCTCCTAACTCTGTGGTGACGGATGCTTGTAGATTCTGAAGGCTGAGGTTTCTGAGCGACTGTCGAACTCTCCCTGCGCTTTGGTTGCTGGAATGTATGCTTGGACGGGCAACATGGAGAGAATGGCCATTTCCAACCCTCATCAAAAAGCAGACGATATTGGGAAATCGTAAGTGAATTCCGATTTTAAATGTCCTTAGATTCTGAAAGCGGAGTTGAGTGAGCGGCTTGACAAGAGTCCTTGTGCGCTCGTCACGTCGCGATTCGGCTGGACAGGAAACATGGAGCGTATCATCACGTCACAAACCCATACAAAGGCTAATGACATCAACCGAGAGTACGCAACTCGCTCGGCTGACGCGGAGGGCATTCAGATAATGAAGCCGAGTGGTCGTGGTCGTGTTCTGACGAGCCGTGTTTGTTATTGGCAGGTACTACCTCAACCAGAAGAAGACGCTGGAGGTTAACCCGAGGCACCCGCTCGTGAAGGAGCTGCTCCGGAGGGTGAAGGACGACGCGGCGGACCCCGTCGCGAAGGAAACCGCTCTCATGATGTTCAGAACAGCAACGCTTCGCTCTGGCTACATGCTGAAGGACACGCCCGAATTCGCCGACACCGTCGAGAAGATGATGAGACAGACGCTAGGAATTCCGCTCGACGAAGAAGTAAGCAAAGCAATGTTTGTGAACCTCCGCCAGGCAGGTCGGAAGAAGGTCTAACGCCCTCCTTCCGTCTCATTGTAGATCGATGAAGATGAGCCCGACGCAGCGGAGGACGACGAGTCACAAGCGACGCCCGAGGAGGAGGCGGAGGCAGAGGAGCCCGGAGACAGCGTGGACACGGAAAGAGATGAGCTGTAGTCAGCGTGAGCATTAATCAGATCAAACATTTCCAACCTCCTTTAATCAAATTAAGATATCCAAGTTTGAAATTAATGTAATTTACTTAATGTTTTGTATTGTGAAAATAGAAAAAGCGAAATAAAGAGATGGAATAAGTGTAATTATTCCAGGATTGGGACGGGGTTGCAATTTTAAATTTTTTAAAAAGTCTGTTTAGTCAAAATAGTCATAAGCTTCTAAGGCAGAATTTGAAAAAGTGATTTGTAGGATAGTTTTGCTCTGAATCTTGAAGTGAATTTTACTTTGCTAGACTTCTTCGTGAGTCGGTATTTTTAGCCGTACTGACTCTGGAAGACGCTCGTGATCGGCGCATACTCTTCGGACAGAGCCTTCCGAAGAAGCCTCTCGGCGCCCCTTCTGAAAATACTAGTCAGTCAGACTCCGGTTGACGTCTGCGTGGCACTTCATCTCACCTTTAGCATCCTCCGAAGCGAGTTGACCGGTCTTTGTGCAGTAGAGTGTCGACGCCATGGAGGTGGCCGCCCCGACTTGCTGATTCTGAAAAAAGGCCAACATTGGCGCCCCAGCCAGCACCCCGACCACTTCTTCTTTCGAAGTAGCAGTCTCAGCATCATTCCGCGTCTTCCCAGCAGAATCTTCACGATCCGGAACTTCGTCAGCTACAGCTTCTTCGGATCCCGATGCACAGCTTTGAGGAGGCGTGCCGGACAAATGCAGCTCGTTCCCCAACTTCTCGTCCAGGGAGATCAAGCACTCTGTCAGCTCCTTTGAAGCCACTTCGTCCAGCATGTGTTCGTTGAGTGGCTTGGTCCAAGACGAAAGCTCGCCCTCCGACTCACCTGTTGGGCGTGAGAAGCCAGCTGAAATACGGGTCTCATTCCCGGTAAGGAGAGCTTGGGGTTGTGATGTACCTTGCGAGAAACAAATTGACTCGCCTCCTGGCGCAATGTCGGGTGAATCGTTCGGTGTAGCTGGTTTCTGGCCTTGAAAATCAAGAGCTGGCGACTCATGCAAAGCTTCAGCCGCCGAAACGTCGCTTGCCTGGCTGTACTTCGGCGCCAGAGCAATGGAGTCCCTGTCATGGCTGAACTCTGCTGATTGTGGCTGGAGCGCAGTGTCGGAAGGCAGAGTGGTTGGCGAGTGGGTGAAGTCGAAATCAGCGGCCATGTTTTCACGCGACGGCTCAACTTCTGGGGTCTCGTTCTCATAGTTCGCTGGTCCACTTTCCGCTTCCAGGTCCTGGACTTTCGTCGTTACTACTGCGATGATTTGGTCTACAATAGAGCGAGCTTCATGCACGACATCCGAGTTCTGCTCTTTCCAGTCATCCAGTGAATCGTGGGCCCGGGAGTTACCATTTGGGGCTCTCACGGCCGAGGAGGGATCTGGCTCAGACGTGTCTGGTGCGTCCTCGTCCGCATTTCCCGTGGTGCCTTCTTGAATGTAGTTGTTGTTTATGTCTCTCGGGTAGAGTGACTCCTCTCGAACATCACCTGCAAGGGGATCAACGTCGCTCTTCTCCTGTGCCTCCTCCTTCTCGGCTTGATGACGGGCGTCCCCTTCCGAAGCCACCTCCTCCTGGCACTCTGGGTTCCCTTCTTCGAGACTTTTCTCTTTAGTCTCCTCAATTGAGGCCTCATCCTGCCAATGTCCATCCTGTTGTGAACTGCGCGTAACACGTGGCAGGTTAGCACGTGGTGGATTACCTCCTGACTCGGGTCGGAATCGGGTCTCTGACGTTTGTCATCATCGGGAGACTCTGGGCCTTCGCCAGACAGGCCCTCGACCTGCGCGAACTCGCTGCGGGATCGAGCAGCAGCCTTCTTCTTCTTGTGACATCTTCTGTTTCTCTTCCGACGTTTGGCTACGGTGCTTTCACTTCCACTTGAAGTCTCGGACCCATGAACGAAGATCTGCGACTTGTCCTTTGACAACGGTCCAGCGTCGTCGATCGACGTCAGATCCAGAGATGTAGCACCGATTGGATCATCCAACTCCGGCGGCTCCTTCGAACACGAAGGCGAGGAAAGAAGATCACTGACACGCTCTGAAGCTTCCTCTGGCTCCATGCTCGTTCAAGTCTTGCTTGCACTACAAGTTAGAATTTGAAGTTTGTCTCCACTTTAAATGAACCTGAATGCAAGCAGTTCCAGCTCAGCAGCTAAGGAAGAATCCACTCAGGTCGAATAGCATCATAGTGAATTCGTGAGACCAAGCACAAGCGAATGACTTCATTCGAGGACAGGGCAAAAGTGAATAATTGGACTTAGCTTCGGCACATCTCAGGCATTGTCAAGTGAACAAATGATTCCCTTTCGAGACGGCCTACAAAGCCTGAGGCCGACATTGGGGCGACCCCCGAAACGTCACCATACGATTATGCTGCCTGGTTAAATCAAAGCAATCCGAGTCGGCTCCTCGTGGTGCTTGACCGGGACGAACGGGATAAGAAGGTTGTATTTTTTTCACGACCGCAATTTCTTCTCTCCTTCCAGATGTGGGGGAGTGGACAACCATCAACTCCACACTCACAGAACTCCTCCACTTCTTACCCTTGCACAAAGACTGAAGAGCAGACGAACAGACCTACCCGTCTCGTCAAACGAGTTTCAATTTCGGGAGAGATGAATTTACCTTGAGTTCGCCTCCAAAGTTCAAGCTGAGGTAAAAGATAAACTTCTCCGTCATAACAGAACCATAACAAACCGAGGAGAATTATTAATGCACAGTAATTTCAATACTTCGAGTGTTACCATTCAGTAGTACATCGGAATATACTTAGAATATAACTTGAATTGAGGTTAAAGAGTGACACTTAAAACATGCAACAAAGTCTAGTCTTTTTAAATTCGTAATTAATAAAGGATAAGTTACGGGCGGAGAGGTTGCAATTTAGGCTATTGGTGAGTGAAACGCAACACTGAACTGCAAGTTGCACGTGACCACGTAACTTTAATGAATTTTAAAGTAATACAGAAGTGAACATTACAACATGTTCAATTCACATTTTGCGTTCAAACTCGAAAACGGCATGGGTCTTTACTTTTACTAGGATGAATCACCCGCTGTAACATAACTTTGGAAGTGCGCCGTCAGTCTGACATAAAATTCCAACTTGTTATGTCACGTGCTTAATTCCGGTAAGATGGACGGAAACACTGGGAATGAGCCTCATCTTGAGGGACCTGATTTGCAAAAGGAAGCAGTGGAGACCAGCACCTCAGCTGACACTCCTGACAAAATGAGCGCACCGGAGAGGAACCAGAGCGACGGGCAAAATTTCAGCAAACCGGCTCAGGGTGGTCAGCAGTTGGCCACCTCAGCGTCAGCTCAAAGCTTGGATACGTCAAAGGCTCAGCATGAGATGAAGTTGAGTTCTTCCTCAAGTGCGTTGGGGAGTGCAACGACAAGCAGTTTGGCGGTAGACCCAATACAACCAACCGCCGCCGTGGCAAAAGCCCGATCTCAATTGAAGCCTGGCACCACCTCCAGAAACAGGAGGAGGTCTGCCCCAACCAACAGACTGAAAGCGGGTGGGAAAGAGGAGCCGGAGCAGTCAGAAGGCCCTTTGTCGAACCTGTACGCGGATGCAACAAGTGTGGGACCATCAGTGTGCATTGACACGAGCAGTAGGTGAGAATCGCAAAATGTTGCGTCTTTCGTGTCCACCCATACGATGACACTTACATTTAAGACCATGTAACAAGTTAAGAAACAGCAAGGTGTTTCAAAAATTACGAAATTGCTCTATTGCTCCTTAGAGATTTGGCTTTACGGCGGAGGTTTTCGGATTTTGAGAACCCCGCAACACTTGCTCAACCCATCTCTGAACACTCTGAAGGCGTGACTTTGGAAGCTCCTGTCAGTGAGAGCGGCAACGTTCAGCTCGCCCCAAGTGTTTCCGGCAACCCAGCAGTGCTCCAAGCTAAGGCCTTGGACGGGGAATCTCCGTCTGATCATCGTCTTGGTATGGAGGAGGGAAACAAAGCTCCTGAAGCAGTCTCAACGGCCAGCACGAATTTGGAGGAGGAGGCCACTGCCGCTGACGAAGCGACCAAGCGAGAGGAAGGCGAGGAAGAAGCGGTTGACGTGAGTCCAGACGGGCGGTACCTTAAATTCGAAGAAGAAATTGGTCGGGGCAGTTTCAAGACGGTGTATCGAGGCTTGGACACACAAACTGGAGTCAGCGTCGCCTGGTGTGAGCTGCAGGTAAACTCATTTATGGCCTAGACGGAGTTCTTCACATGTTAATGAAGGAAATGCCATCGCGACAGGAAGTCAATTTTTTTTATAATTTATTGTTTCAGGACAAGAAGCTGAGTCGATCTGAGCGACAGAGATTTCGTGAGGAAGCGGAGATGCTGAAGGGGCTTCAACATCCCAACATCGTTCGGTTCTATGACTACTGGGAAGTCGCCACTCCGAAGAGGAAGTGCATCGTGCTCGTCACCGAATTAATGACTTCGGGCACCTTAAAAATGCAAGTGCTTCGAACGTAAGATGTGATACGACCGTGAAACTAAAAGCCTTGATTCTGGTTGTGCGTAGGTACTTGCGGCGCTTCAAGAAGGTCAACTTGAAAGTGTTAAAGTCATGGTGTCGTCAGGTAATTAATCGTACACACAACGACCGAGATTGGAAAGTGCTAAGAGTTTGTAACTTCATTTGGCACTTCCTACTGCAGATACTGAAGGGGTTGAACTTTCTGCATTCTCGCGTGCCTCCAATCATACATCGAGACTTAAAGTGCGACAACATTTTCATATCCGGCACGACGGGCTCAGTGAAAATTGGTGACCTCGGTCTGGCCACTGCTAAAAGAGGCTCACACGTCAAGTCTATCATCGGCACTCCAGAGTTCATGGCAGCAGACTTGTAAGGGCCAAACTGTACTCAATTTCTCTGATTCGTGAAGGAAAGCGTTAGATCGTGTTTTCCTCCCGCAGGTACGAAGAGCACTACGACGAGAGTGTGGACGTCTACGCGTTCGGGATGTGCATGTTGGGTAAGCATAAGTATCCAGTTGGTAGAATAATATCCCTGAGTACCCTGTCTGAGATTATGTCTTTGTGATGCAGAAATGGCAACTTCAGAGTATCCCTATTCGGAGTGCAGCGGTCCAGCCCAAATCTACAAAAAAGTCATCAGCGTGAGTGCTTTCATGAAGCTTCTTATTTTGGTCTTTTCATTCCCAAAGTTTTTTTTCCTGTTTGCTTCAGGGGGTTAAGCCAAACAGTTTCGAGAAAATCGAGCAGCCCGAGATAAAGGAAATAATTGACCAGTGCATTCGTCTGGTTAGGGAAGAACGACCAAGCGTCAAGACGCTCCTGAACCACGAATTCTTTGCTGAGGACCCTGGCCTCAAGCTGGAGGTCATTTCCAAGGACGACGCTCTCCTCTACAACAGAAAAGTAAATTCCGTTGCTTAATTTCAACTGCCCCTCTACTGGCACGGTCTGTGTGTTCCAGATTGAGTTTCGCCTGCGGATTTTGGACTCGAAGAAGAGGAGCACCAAATACAAGGAGAACGAAGCCATCCAATTTGAGTTTGATATTGAATACGACAATGCTGAAGACGTGTCTCACGAAATGGTAAGGACGAAGAACGCGGAATTTCTGTCTCTTGACTTGCCAATGATTCACACTTTCAAATTTAATCCAGACGAAATCCGGTCTCCTCACGGAGGAGGACAGCAAGGCGGTTTCAAAATTGCTAAAGTCGCAGATGACCACGATAATGCGGGACAGAGAAGCCAAGTACAAAGAGAGTCAGTTCCAACAGCCGTCAATGCTTAACGAGCAGGGGCATGTTTTGCTCATCGGCGCCGATGACTCCAAGCTGCACAGCCACATTTCAGGTGATTAGCTTAGGTGACAAGTCGAATTTGCTTCCTGCAAGTTTCTAAAAGTTCTGACGATGACGAATAAGCGACGGTGCGCAGACCCCCAGAATTTGTGAGAAAATTGAGTTTTTCCGTTTGCTCTTTCGCAGAGTTGCATGGGCTTGATTCGGGCTATGTGACGTACACCGGCGAACACCAAAACGTCATTCAGGGCCAAATATTTCTCCAGCCTCAGGTAGGTCAGCGTGTTGCCGGAGAGTAGGCAGTACGCGAAGTCAGACAAACTGAGAGATGACTGTTTATTGCAGCACCAGCAGCAGTTCTTCTCCCAGGGCTACTTGACTCCGGCGTATCCTGTCAACCCAGGAACGTTTCTTGCTTCGACGGTTCCTCCCACCAGCTCTGCAGTCTTCAGCACGGCCTCAAACAATTATTACGGAAATCTGAGCGCACCCTACGCAACGTTTCCAGCGAGTCCTCAATTCTTCGTGCAAGCGACGCCGCCGCAGTTGATTCATGCCTCTCCGGTCGTTGTGATGCCACAACAGGCACGTCTTCCCTCGCCGTCTTTCAGCTCTGTCTGAGTTTAATGAATGCGTGAATACTTTATAGGCGTACTCCCGCACTGCCCAGACCACCCAACCCGAGCCTGGCCCAGAGAGTAAGAATCCCTCGGCGGAGGATCCGAATCAACCGCAAAGTCGTTCAAGCATTGATGGTCTGTCGCATACCGCCGACACCAACGAGAGAGCCAGTTCGACGACAACGCAGAGCAGCACGGCGGAGGCTAGCACGAAAAATAATGCTACGTCGCGTCATGTCAGACAAAAATCGCCAAAGCTACAAGTACGTTACAATTTCAAGCAGGCATCTCATCAGCAAGTTCCACATGCTTACATTTCGAATTTTGGTTTTAGATTGACATCGGAAGTGCTCAGAAGTTGCGCCAACATCTCGACCAAAACAGACCAGTTGGTCTTGATTTCCCGCACTCGGCTCCGTGCACGATCGGAGAGCACGTGCTCGGTGAAGACGGAGCTCTGCATCCGGACAGGTGAGACTGCCAACACAATTTCTCGTACCGTGCTTGATTGTCCATAATTCACTTTTTACAGCGTTGCATCTGACACCGGAGTGGATGGGAGCCAAGCGGAAGTCCGGCCTGAGCGAAAGAAGCTTAGCAAAAGACGACGAACGACTGACCGGGGCCCCAAACTTACTCTGCTGAGTGTGAGCGGAACCACCGCCGAGTGTCAGTTGGAGACTGGCAAGCAAAAGACTGTTACCTTCAAGTTTGACTGCGAGGACATGGTCCCCCAAGAAATCGCAAAGAACCTCGTACGTGCACAAGCAAATAACCGAACCCGGCTTCTCTTCCGGTCGACCTTAACTGATTTGTTTGTTTGCTTAGGTGTCGGAGAAGCTCCTCTCC
>WIXG01000375.1:0-71301 GCA_009869945.1 Mesaphorura yosii | reverse complement strand
TTGCTCTTTGTCTTTGTATTTATCCTCGTCCTGTCTCAATTCAGACTGGGTCGCTTACTTGGCGGGTCTCATGTAGCTCGGGTCGCAAGTCGCGCAGGTCGCATATTTGGTGGGTCGCATACAACGCGGGTCGGATAGAACGCAGGTCGCATACCACGCGGGCCGCATACCGCGCGGGTCGCATAGCGCGGGGGTCGCTCAAACCGGGTCGCATCTCTGACGGGTCGCATAACCCGGGCCGCATAATTCGCAATACGCGCATTTACGGTGAATGCCAGTTGTCTACTTTAAATCATCTTCTCAGAACGAAACCGAAGCCGAACCTGCCAACTGCTAATTTGCCTGCCAATCATCGTGCTTTTTATTTATTCGTGGTCGCAGAACGCAAACATAAGTGCGCTTCATGCTCGGAGGCTTTCTGGTGTTTTAAAAGTTTTAAATTCCAGAGTGTAGTAGCCTGTTTGTGCATTTCCACAGTTGCTGAAGGACAACGCAAATCAATTATCACGTTACATTAATTCCTGTCGTCATCAAAATGATTATGGCGGAGAAATCCAATTGGCTTGCAGCCATATTCGCGGCCCTCGTCTTTGAGCCAACAGTAAGTACGGATTAATTTTTATTTGTAGACGTTTGACCCAAGATAGGAGCAAACTGGAGTTTGTCAGTTTTGGTCATTCATTAAGCTTCGTTCTTCCCATTGAAGCCCGTCCGTCGTTGTTCAACTCGCAACAACTTCCAGTGAAACTTATATGAAATAATCTTAAAATTTGTAAATATCATACGATGTCTAGAAATATAATTTAATACTCTAATTAAGGATTCTCAGGTTAGTCACCTAGACCTTCAGTCAAAGTGGCTCGTCTCATTCATTTCCCTTCCTAAGTTAAAGTCTCATGTCATGCTCTTGTTTCGTCTCACTGCTCTTTCGCCTGTTGGCTAGATCGGTCTTCTCTCTCTGTCTCGTACTCGCCTACTCAAAATCGTAATAAACGACCAGAGAAATTTGATTCTTTCTGCGTCCGTTTTGCGTTCAATTTTTTGTGGTAGCAAGTGAGCCAGACTTCGAACAGTCGTGTTACCTTTCACCAGCTATTTCTCGAGACGAACAGAATGCAGAGTAGTAGAGAGGCCAGGTTACTCTTCTTTAAAAGGGTAGCCAGGTCAACTCTACTTGCAGGATTTGAGAATAAAAAGTCGTGCTTGAAATTGCGAAACTCGTATCCCTTTACTACTTGATTTACAGATCGGCTTGTCATTCAAAAACAAGTTTAAACCGGTAATTGGCTACAGAAGATTTTCAAATGTGGCAAACTTCATGTCTGTTCGTTATCAGTTAACCAACACGCCACATATGTAGACAGACTTATGACACGGCGCTAGCACATCGGATGAGCACTTCTGCTGCTCGTCTTCTTCTGCAAGCGCAAAGTCAATGTTAGGAATGTAGCCAGCCATCTAGACATGTAAAGAGCAGTAAGTCTATTTAAAGTGTCGCAACGTGGAAGGGTTAAGAAATCACGGATGACGTCTATGCAAACTGGATTTGGCCAGTTATTGGCGCTGCCTGAGAGAAGTAGCCAAGGAATGATTATGCGACTGATCCTCACTAGTCCGGGTTGAAAGGTTAGAGGTGAGACGAGAGTCTAAAAATAACGCCAGAGCAGTATAAGAGCAACACGGGCCGAGTCAAGGACTAATCAAGACGGAGATCAGATGACGCACGTTGGTACTGGGTATAAATGCGAAGCCCGATCCAGCCTCGGACAACAAGTCACTCCTTCTTGTACATACAGAAAGACCTCCCGATTCCATTAAAACTTTGCAATGAAGATCATAAACTTTCTGCTCATGCTGGCCTCCCTGCTGGGCTCGAGCTCAGCGTGGTCAGCGACTTTCTGGAAATTCGTCCCGTACACAAGCCAGTCGAACTGTCTCACCGTACCCGGGAACAGTAACAGCGATTTGACAACCTTGAGCTTGGCTACATGTACCGGGTCGACGTATCAGAAACTGTCCTTTCAGGCAAGCACACTTTACCCCGCACTGATCACTTTCCAGTCAGGCTTGTCTGTACCCTGCTCGCACACGTGCCTGGATGTGAGTGGGACCACGGTGGTGCAGAACCAGTGCAATCCTGGGGTGCTGAGCCAGTACTGGACGCAGACGAATGGGACGTTGGGTACGTCGTACAAGAACTTGGTGGGGGGTAACTGCATGGCGGCGGGGACCCCGAACGTGCTTCAGGCCTGCAACGGATTGAATACGGGTCAAATCTGGAATGTTGGAGCGCAGAATGCTCAGGGGTTGGCCACAGTCTCGAGCCTACAGTTGTTGGGCACGACTTGCTTGGAGGCGACCAACAGCAACACAGCGAACGGGGCATCGACCGGCTCCAGTCTTTGTTCGAGTGCATCGTACTCCCAACTTTACAACGTGCAGGGTAATGTACCCAGCATGTGGAGGTTTGCAGGGTCCACCAAGTGCTTAGATGGTGGAGGCTCCGCTCAACAAGCTTATCAGTACACGTGCACATCTACGGCAGCTAATCATCAATGGAATGCAGCCAGTTTCCCGAATGAGAACTCTTCGGGCGCCTTCTTTTACTACGTTGACCTGCTGTCCGGTTATTGTCTGACTTGGGACCCCAACAACTTGAGCAACGTGTACATGTCGACCTGCGCGCAAGGAAACCAGTACCAGCAGTGGCTTCTGCAACTCACTTCTTAGTAAAATAAGTTTCTTCTTCCGTGCGACTTGCACAATGTGGCCAACAATCCTAAATTACTTGACCAGTCTTTTTTATTAGTAGTAGTAAATCATTATTCGACTAACATTAACTTGCAGAATCATTGCTATCCACTCACAGGCTCCTTACCTGCGAGAGTTCAGAAATAGACTTCAGACATGTATGCATTCTTGTTGCCTTAACATAGCTTCGGTCGATTTATTTCTGGACTTTCAAGTGTAGCAACAAAAAGACACGGATTCGGATTTCAGTTCAGTTCTTTAGACCTTTTTTTGCACAAGAAAGCCCTCAAAATGGTGAAATTTCTTTGCTTTTGTTAAGCGTTTCACAAGCCACCGATCTGAACGCCTTCTTTCCCTACGGATTAGACACGAATGATTTGGAAGTGAATCATGGGGACCACACGAGTGGCCTCATTTCCCTTGACTTTCCCTTCAACTTTTTCTGTAGGCTCTACTCGCAGCTGAACATCAATGCGCTCGGACTCGTGTCCTTCGATTTCCCCATTTCCTTGTTCGCTCCCGCATGGACCCTCCCCCAAACACCTCTTCCATGGACCCCTTCCGGGTAGACGTCGATCTCCGTAAAATTGGACACATTTACTACCGAGCGTCCATCGAAAACTCTCTCCTGCCAGGAGTCACAAGCAAAGTGCTGAGCAACTTGCCCACTTGTATGACAATGAATGTTAATTAACTAAGATCACAATATTTTTTCCAGAAACGCCGGTCTTTGTGTTTTTAGTTCCAAGAACATGTGAATATGATTGAATTCATATAATAGAATTAAGTCGAGGAAAAAATCGTTTGTTTTGTTTCTCGAAAAAAAAATTAACTAAGATCCGGCTCCGAAAGGACAATTTTCGAATGTCGGTCCGTGTCGTCGAAGGGGACGGTAATAATCTTGTCACTGGACTGTATCACTTCACTGAGAATGTGCTGACCGCGCAAGTTTAATGACAGAAGTGATTAATTTTACTAACAGACAAGTTAATCGACTTAAAGACTAGTTAAATTCGAGAAGAGAATTTTTTCCTTTACTCTTGGAGTAAACTTACACACAACAAAAAATTTTTGACGCTGAGGCGAAAAGCAGAAACAAAATTTCACTGCTTGCTGCACAGAAACAGAAATGACAAAGTGACAAACTTTTTTGCCAGACTTCACGCTGTCCCACGGCGACATCCTCCCCCCCCCCCCCCACAGATGTTTGGTCGTCGGATCCAACATCTGAAGCAGCTATAGACGTAATGTCCAGTGATTAGTGAGCTGCTCCGCCATCCTCCACTGCCGCTTCAGGTCTAGACCGGATTTCAGCTCGTCGTAGTAGGTGGGTGATTGTTGGTCCGTCTTTTGCCCCACCAGAAAATTGTTTGGTGTCAGGACTCTAAGTCAGTACTGTTGAGGGAGACATAAGTTAGCGGATGACTGTTGACTGCGCACACCGCCTGGGTCGTGACGGTGCGCAGAACTTCCTCTCGTGGAGACTTTTCCTTCAGGGTCGTTGTCAAGACCTTCTTCACTGACTGGACCAGTCGCTTCCAGGCTCCACCCATGTGTGGTGCGGCAGGTGGTATGAAATGCCACTAAATACCACGGGGAACCAACTGCTGATGAATCTTGTCTTGATCCCAAGTGCTGATCTCCTTGCGCAGCTCGTTGTAGGTGCTAACAAAATTGATACCGTTGTCACTGCACATGCTTTTGACGTCACCTCGTCGGCTGATCATGCGCTGAATGGTCATGATGTAGGAGTCAGTTGTCAATGAATCGGCGATTTTCACGTGCAGTGCTCGGGTTGACAGGCAGGTGAAGAGAACTACGTATCTCTTCTCGTGGCGACGTCCAATGGTCACGATCATGGGCCGAAGTAGTCGACTCCAGTGTTGGTGATTGTCTTTGTGAAGGCTTCCAGCCTGACTGGCAGCACAGCCATTATTGGTGGTACAGTCACGCTCGTAGAATCCTGTACACAAGGCAGTCGTTCCAGACACTCCGGACGGAAGTGCGCCGGTTCAGTACCCAGTACTGCTGACGTAACTCGTTCGCCATCCTCTCTTGCCCATTGTGATCGACACGGACATGGTGATAGCGAGCAGGAGCCTGGTGTACGGGTGTCGGCTGTCCAAAATAATGGGGTTGATCGTATTTGATGGAATATTTTGTCCTTGAGCCGTTCACGAAAAATTCCATTCTGGATCATGAGAGTCAGGTTCTTCAGTCCGCTTTCTTTCGGCAGTGGCTTACCGCTCTCTAATGCTGCACCTTCCTGTGCAAAAGACTCCTGCTGGACCCTTGTCCAAAGTAGCTCCGTCTCGTCCAACTTTTGAACTGCCAGTTCGCCAATTGGGGTGTCGGGTTTCTTCTTGCACTTCTTGATGAATCTGATTATTCAGGCGATGATACGAACCAATTTCAACCAAGAAGAAAACCGGCTCACCGCTGCGGGTAGCTTCTCAACGCCAATGCTCAGGAGACACCAGCAGAAAGTTGGGTCCGGTGAACCAAGCACAGTTCTTGTCGGTGATGGATTGCTCGGTTACTTTTGTCAGTAGATCAGCCACGTTGAGCTTGGTGCTAATCCATCGCCACAAGCCAGTCAATTCTTCAATTTCACCGAGTCGATGGGAGACGAACGTCTTGAATCTTCATGACTCCGATCGAATCCAAGAGATTACGGTGCTGGAATCGCTTCAGTAATGCATCTCATCAAACTTGATCTCCATCTGCTCCTTGATGAAGTTACTCAGACGACTTCCAATCAGGGCTGCTTGTAATTCCTGCTTGGAATGTTCTTTTGTTTGAGTGGTGTGACGCGTGACTTCGCCATTGCTTGGCTGACCTCCCCTTCACTGTCGGTTTCTGTCCGAATGTAGGCAGCGGCTCCGTAGGGAGTTCACCAGCATCGCAAAAGACGTGAAGTTGCCTCGAGCGTACCAGGCCGGTTCCGAAGGAGTAGCGCCGAGGGATGGTGAGTGTGAAAATCTGTTGCCGCTCCTCCGTCCACTGCAGCCACGTTTTGTTCATCCGGTCGGTGATGAATTCATCCCAGTCAAGTCCTGATCGTCAAACATCTTGCATCATGATTTTGGCTTTGAGAGCGAAAGGTGCCAGAGGTCCAAGAGGATCGAAGATGGACATCACCATCTTCAGCAGGTCTCGTTTGGTGGCTCGCTTCTCCACGTTGACGACTCAGGAATCCACTTTGTGAAATTTCAGGTTGAACCCAAACTCGTCGGTGTTGGGGTTCCAAATCAAAGCAAGCAAGTCTTCTTGTCCTCGTCGATTGTCAGGTCAGCGTCTGTCGATCCAAGCTCCACTGGAATCTGCTGGAGAACTTCTCGCGAACTGCAGGTCCAGTTGACGATTTTGAAGCCTCCGCGTTGGTTCACCTCAATGACGTCGGTGATTAACTTGACTGCTTCGTCTGCATCGTCGGTGCTGTCGAGGTAGTCATCCATGTAGTGCCTCTGGATGATAGCTTCACTGGCTGCTGGGAACTTTGGCTCGAACTCCTTGGCGTTCAGGTTGTTGGCTGACTGACACGAGTACGGAGAGCTGGCGACACTAAAAATGCACACTTGCATTTCGTACACATCCGGGTCACGTCGCGTATCTGTTGTACGCTACAGGAATCGCTGCGCCTGCTGATCTTCATGAATCTTGACACACGGGAAGAAGTCCTTGATCTCAGCGGAGAGTCCGATTGCTCGATGACGGAACTTCAGGAGTGCACCAGGGAGTGAAACTAGCAAGTCAAGTCCAGTGAGGAAATTGTTATTTAAACTTACTCCTCTTGACTTAGCGGCTGCATCAAAGACCAACCGGATCTTCCCAGGTTTGTTGGGGTTGAAGACTCGGAAGTGAGGAAGGTACGACGTACGGTCGGTGAAGATGGCAGCTTCCTGGCAAATCCATGGTCGAAGTAGTACTGCATCTTCCCGCTGTAGAGCCTGGCAAACTCTGCATCACGATCCACGTGTTTCTCGATCCCCACCAGGCGCTTGAGTGCATCGTATTTGTTGTTCCGCGTCACTGCTGAGTCGCTATTCGAAAGAAGACCAGTTTCCCACTGCTGACCAACTCTGCGGGTAGTCTTCACCATGATGCTGACTGCCCTTCGGTCTTGCAGTGATTCAGTCATTCGTTCGTTGATCTACACTCCCAAATTCTCCAGTCTGAAGTGGTCTTTTACCAGCTGGCTCATGTCTTAGTAATTTTGAAGACATAAGGCGGGTCCTTTGGGATCTTGCTTACCGCCTGTTGATCCGTAGATTGTCCAACCCAGTCGAGTAAGTCCAAGCGCCAGCCCATGGTCAGAACTCCTGGTCAGTTTGTCGTTAGCAATGAGATCGATGTGATCCAGGCCAATGAGAAGTGTTGGTTTGACGTTGGTCGATCTCTAAATCCTTCAGCAGACATTTTGCTTGATTGGCAAAGTGCTGAGGTCCAGGGTCTGCTCAGGCATGTCGAGGTTTTTTTTCGTCGTTACTCCGTCAACGGTGGACTTCTTGTTCTTCCCGGAGATGGTGAGGGAGAGGATTCGTGACTCCTGGTCACTGGTGATCATCTCGCTGGCACCCTTAATCTGGAGCGGGACCTTCGGGCCGGTCAGGGCCAGTTGATCAGCAGCGTCGAAGATTGCGTATGTGAAGATCTTCTTCCTGGGGCCATGAAGAGTCACAGGAAGAATTTGGTGAAAAAAAATCTTCCTGCTGCCAGTCGGATCTCGTCGGCTAAACAGAAATTTTCCGGCCTCTGACGGCTGATAAACTTTGACAGGCGGTTGTGAGCCAGTTCGCTCTCTATTCAACTAATTATTCGTCAATATGTGAACTGCGGCAAAAAAAACGCGACCTAATCGACGAGGTTCGGGATCGGCCTGCGCTTTGGGATTCTTCTAACCCTGATTACAGCAAGAAGAATATCATCGACAATAATTGGAATGAAGTCGGAACATTGCTGGAGTGTACTGGTGTGAATTCGACATCAGAAATCATCCAACCCATGATTATGATTAACGATGCATAATATAGTTTACCATCATTTTACTTAAATAGGAACTGTGGCTAAGGCGCAATGGCGTAAACTTCGAATCTACTTTATGCATTTAAGAAGGAAAATTCTGGCAACCAAGTCGGGTCAAAGTTTGGACGAAGTCTTTACCCCATCCTTCGTTATCGTGGACCTTCTATATTCCCATGATGTTTCCTAGTCTTTCTATAACCCCAAGAGGCAGCGTGTCAAATCTGGAGGCTACTAAAGACAGCGTCACAGCTGCTCTGACCAATATTGAAATTATGAGCACAACCATCACCCACATTGTTGTCAGCACTGCCAACAACAACAAATTCCTGATATGCCTCAGGACGCAGATTCTGTTGACTTTATGGATGATTCAGATGTGCAGGTCGTTCCCAACAGCGAGCCTGTTTCAACCTCAAGCACTAATGCCGTGAATAATCAGAGGGATGTCTCCACAATTATGGCTGCCCTAGAAACCCCCAAAAATGCCAAGCTGAAGGTATACACAACCACATTGCAATGTGATTCAAATGGTGATCTAAATCTTCTGCTCTTTATTAAGGTTAATACATCGTAAAGATCTAAGAAAACTTCGGATCAAGAAGAGTCGACGAAGTTGATCGAATTAATGGAAACTGTTAAGGACACATTGAAGCAAAAATCAGCAAATACAAGTGATGACCCCTTTGCATCACAGTTACTCTGCCACCTGAAATCAATCCCGGACTGCCGTGAAAAGGAATTACTTAAGATATAGGTATTAGGGGAAGTTGTCGCTTTGAAGTACGAGGAAGTCTAAATTAGATATGAGAATTTGTTTTTGAATAACTTATTATCGAGATTTGTGCCATTAATAAAATATGTAATGAACGTTAGTTGAACTGAATTGTAGTGAATATTTTAGCATCTAGGTTCAGATTCGATCATTCTGCCAGTCCAATGCTCCTTCGTTATTGAAGTTGGCCTTGAAAATTGTCTGAATTTGTTTAGCAGCGACGGAGGTTCGATGTCCTCCAAAGTTTGGGCGGCTGTATGTTCCGTTTTCGTAGTCCTGCCTCCACGTACCAGGAATTAAATTGCCGAACTCGTCTTCATGATCAATGAGATGGTCAGGTATGTAAATGTATGTATTGTCTTGGCCGACTTTCGACGTGAGAGGTAATTATGAAGGGCGCATGCACAAAGTACCAGATTTTCGATTCTGCTCAGTTGTCCAAGGTTTATCGTGCCAAGCAGAAATCTCCAACGATTGCTTAATATCCCAAAGGTATTTTCAACAACTCTCCTTTCTCTGCTGAGTCTAAACATTCAAACCAATTAAACTCAGGGTCAATATTCGCCACTCAAGATATACAGAATGTTTATCATATTTAATCATACCTGTAATTGTAGATTCGTTCGTCTCGTGGTAAGTCCCTTCCCGGGTAAGGCCGCATTAAGTACGTTTTTAAACCGAATGCTTCATCAGCAACAGACACAAATGGAGCCTCTGTGTTGGTGTTAGGGAATTTGCCTATCTGTGGAATGTTCAAAACATTGTCTTCGATAGCAGTTTTTAGAGCACACTTTCCCCAGACCCCACCATCGCCAACTCTGCCATTGGTTCCGATATCGACGAAAAGGAACTTGTAGTTGCTGTTGACCAGTGCCATTAGTACAAGACTGAAGGACTTCTTGTAATTGAAAAAGCCTGACCCAGATCCAGCCGGCGGAACAATCTTCATGTGTTTTACATCCAGTGCTCCGATACAATTTGGAAATTGCCAAGCGTTTATAAAATCAGTACTGATCTTGATCCAATCCTCCGATTTGCTAGGCACGTTCAGAAATTCAGGAAGTAAGGCTTCATAAATGGCTTGCGTTGTTTCATGTATTATTCTGGAAATCGTGCAGTCAGCTATCCTAAATGCGTAAGACAGCGATTTTTGAGATTCACCTATTAATTAAGAATTTCCATGATTATTCCACAACATCGCTTGCCGCAATACCTAATCAGTTATTGTAATTACCTGTGGCCATGTAACGTAGTGTTACAGCTAGCCGTTGTGCAGCTGGAACGGATTCTCTCATGTTCGTGTCCTTCTTCGTCACTATCGGAGCAATTCGATAAAGAAACGTCCATTCGCATGTAATTTCTGAAATCAATGGGTTCCTCAGAAGCGAGCTCCTTCAGCAGTGTACATCCGACTCCAAATAAATGTCTTCTCATAAGCCATTTTTGGTCCAGCACTTTCTTGTAATCTTACGTTTAATTCTACGGGTTTGATAAGCCACTAATGCAACTGCGAGTCCTATTAAATGCTCTTCCATGATAAATCTGGGATCAATTAGGTGATGGACAACTGAGGATGTCACTCATTTGATTTACAAGCGTCAATTTACAAAGCCAAGAATTTCGTGGACACGTTACTCATGTGTACGCGCTCGACAATTTCATCTTTCATGAAATGAAAATTTCATTCAAGAAAAACTTCCAGAAAGTCAACTTTTATGAAAGAAACATTGCCCCGTGTACGCCTGGCTTAAAGCGCATAAAATTGCAATATTTCGCGACCTTTACCATGCATGCATAGACGCTGGCATATTAGGGTATGTTTGCAACTTGCAATCTGCTGCAACGAAACTTGCTTTCTCGAGTTCAGGTTGTGGTTGACGCGTGTCGAGCTTCAAATCTGTCGAGGTTCGGTTGTCCAGGTAAGCAGCATGGAAGCACTCGAGGGTAGTCTGCAGGACTAAGACTAGATGCCCAGAGCCCTTCTAGTCCGTAGGTGCGAGCCCACGTGCTGCTGCTGTTTGTGTCGTAGGTCCAGTACCGGTCTTGTGCCAGAATCCATACGAACTTAATGTATTGATATAATGTAATGTACGCTCGAACTGACAAAGTGCAAAAGTTGGCAACAGTCAATACGCAGAAGAATCGAGTTGTTGGGTCTGTCACCATGGTTGGGTCTGGAAAGATGACGCGACCAAGAACTGCAGGTTACAATTGCGACGATTATTAATAGGGCATGATTTATAAAGCATTGGAAATGAATCATTATCAAATTCCAAGTATTCTGCTGTATTTACATTGTTGAAACGGACAACTGCTCTCATATTTGAATATTTGATGTTTGCTTTCATAATCTGTGCTGTGCTGTAATTGTAATCAATAATCGACGCTGCAAACGGAGAACGGGAATGGGAGGAGGACACCCTACCGAACCGGTCCGTATAGGTCCAGAGTTCCTTCCCTTCGAGACCCGCGTGTGTTTGCTCAACGTCATGTCTGACATCGTTCTCGCAAGCGTCGTCAACCTCATCGTCACTTTCTGAATGCCAAAATTCTCAATTCGCGATTTTATTTGTAAGAAAGTATTTGCAAGTAATTCACGTTTTGTCAATAAACAACAAGCAACAAGACTCGGCGGATGGTGCGGTGGCGGTGTGCGCTCGCTCACGCTCGCCTCCTGATGCGACCCCCTTCGACGGGCAGCACCGGCTTCATCTCCTTGGCGTAGTTGTCCTCCAGGCTGTAGGTCGAGTTCTCGCCGTCGTCCGCCTCGTCGGAGGTGGTGGTCGGGTGTTCGTCGTGGGTGTGGGCGCCCTCGCCCTCGTTGGCCCAGTGGTGCTCCGCAGCCTCCGCTGGGGGCATTAGGTCCATCGCCAGGTCAGGAACTGAGTGCGGGCGTGGGCGCGGAGCGCCAGTCGCCAGCGACAGGAGGCTCAGGACGAGGACGAGAACGACAAGAATCTGAAACAGTACAAACCAAGCCATGTAAAGTTTAAGCCGGGCTTTCGCAAAAAAGGGACGCCCTGCCGTGTGCCAAAATTCTCAGCTGCAACTTACGATTTTCATCTTGAGTGGTCGGCTCTTCTGTCTTCTGCTGGCTCGGGGACTGTAAACGGGCTGAACACGTGAACTTGGTCCGGTCAGGTCAGACACGAATTGGGCTTGTATTTAAGTGGATTGCCCAACTTCCTTTCTTCCTCGCCTTTTATACGAAAGGAAGTAGCAACTTTCGAAATGCAAGCGAGCGCCTTTGTCGCAACTCGTCTTCGTTTCGCTCTGCTGCCAGAGCTCGCTCTGGCTTTGGGTTGGTGAATGTGCTCAGCATCCCGCCAGCATGCAGCAGACAGGTCGGGTGTATCGCATGACATGGCGCGGTGGTCCTTTTACGGAGAAGCCACCAATTTGGGCGCTAACTACCTGCAATTATGCAAGATGTATGCGTGGGAAGAAGGACGATGATCTGCTGACAGCTATTACGCAATCTCACCTGCACCTATGGCTTGGCCCGGCGGCTTGATTACAGTTAGTCAGTCATTGGAGAGTGGGTGTGGGTGCTCACACAGTAAGGTCGTAGATGGTCGGTTGGTGATATTGGCAGGCATCAAAGATATCACACAATAAAAATCGATTTCCCATGTTTCGTGCTTTATTTCCTGTCTCGACTTCCTCAACTTTTCAGCCGTGCGCAGCTTTTTGCATTTTCTTGTTACCATTTCATTACATGCGGTGAAATTATGCGCAATTACGTCATTCTTGTGCTCTCGCTCTCGGCTCCTTTGTCGGCGGCCAGTCTGCAGCACCCTGCATTTTGCGCAGGCTGGCAATCACAAACACAGAATTTCATAGCAAGAGGGATTTAACAGCTTAGCCGTTTTGCGTGCCACGAAAGGATGACACGGTCAGCCGACGTCAATTTGAGGGATACGCGCGTAATTGCACGGCTCAACGAGATTTATGCTAAATTGAGCGTGCGTCCATCGAGATTAACCTGTTGCACAGTCTCCCGAGCGGCCAGTTTGGTTTGATTTGTGATGCACCGTGGTAAATCTTCCATCAGCTGCGCGCAGCAAAGCAGAGTGACGACGCGATGGAACTTATTTGTGCAATTTATTGCACCCGATTTCCGTGAGCCTGACTGGCGGGTCGTAAAAGTCAGCCACCCGCATCACGGAGCGCTTTGCATTTTAATTCCCCGTTAGGCCGCCCGTCATGGTCAGTCCTAAGCTAGCCTTCGAGCTGTAACAGCCTCGCCTTGCCCTTGCCAAGCCAGCCAAGACAAGCCCAAACCTCAAAATGGTCCGATCCGGTCACATCATTGCCCTCGTGGCCTTCGCCGCCGTCCTCGGTTCCTGCTCGGCCGGGGCCCTGGTCTCCAGGCGCGCAATCGACGGGATTCTCGACTGCGGGTCGCAGTCGACGATCGTGGACACGCGCTTCACCGACTGCACCGGCGTTCCGTGCGAGACGGTCATCGGCCGTCAGTACCGCGTCGAAGTCGAGTTCAGGCCAAGTAAGCAGAAGCTAACAGCCATATTTAATTAAATATCAATTCTAAAATGCGTCCGGATGGGTCCTGCAGATTTCTCTCACTCGAAGCTGCGTCTAAGCATCGTGCTTGTGCAGGCGCCCGAGCACCACGAAGTCGTGGACGCTGAGGTGGCGGACTCGGCGGTGGAGGCTGGGGTGAGCTACACGTTCGGGTACACCGTCTCCATCACGGGCGCCTTCCAGAACGACGCCCTCATGGCCTTCAACCTCGTCGGCGACGGACCCGCCGGCCGCGAAATCATCTGCCTCGGCATCACTCTCCGCGTCCTGGAGTAGCCCCTCGGCCTCGGCGTTAGAATTCAGATGCTGTCAGCAATAAATCAATAACTACCATCATAAGCCCACGTGTAATCCGACCACTTGAATAAACTGACGTTCTGTCCAAGTCAAAGTCAAACGAGTATGGGAGCAAAACAGCAAACAGTGGGATTTGTATACGTGACTGTGCTCCATCGAAATAAATAATCGCTTTCGCAAGTGGCCTGACAATGGCAGGCTGTAAACATCCATCACGATCAATCAGGGGCAGAGAGACAGACTGAAGTGCCAATTGCAGGTTCGTGAATTAACAAATTGCGAATTCCAGCCTGCGAATTGGCACAGATGACTCGGGCTATAAAATCTGCAGCTGGAACCACAACCGGCAGACACTTTCGCCATTCGCATCTGACACGATGAAGCTCGAATTTGCAATTGCACTTCTCTCCGTGGCTCTCGCCTCGGCCGGCTCGCCCCCTGGCGACGTGGTTGGGAAAATCACCGTCGGGATGCAGGCGTGGTTCGCGACGGCGGGGGACGGGTCACCGATGAATGAGTGGTGGCACTGGAGCCACAACTGGGGGCAGCCGCCCTCGCCCTCAAACAGCGCCATCAAGTCCTGGCCGGACATGCGCGAGTACACAAACAGCGCCCTGACGGCGTTCGCTAACCTCAACAACGGAGACCAGGCGCGGCTCTTCAGCTCCTTCGACGAGCAGGTCCTCGACACGCAGTTCCGGTGGATGGCCGAGTACGGTATCCACACGGCCGCCCTTCAGCGCTTCAACCCCGTCAGCGGCGAGGGGCCGATTCGGGATGCCATCACCGCCCGGGTCCGTACCGCCGCCGAACGGCACGGCCGGAAGTTCTACATCATGTACGACGTTAGCGGGTGGCCAGAAAATGTCGTGCAGCAGCAGATCAAGGATGACTGGACCAATAAAATGCGTGCGTACACGTCGTCCTCCGCCTACGCCCGCCAGAACGACAAGCCCGTCGTGTGCATTTGGGGATTCGGGTTCAACGACAACCAGCGCCCTTTCACGGCGGCCCAGGCGCAGGACGTGATCAACTGGTTCAAGGGCCAAGGCGTCTACCTCATCGGTGGCACTCCGACCCACTGGCGAAACGGCGACAGCGACTCGCGCCCGGGTTTCTTCGAGGTGTACACCTCCTTCGACATGATTTCCCCTTGGATGGTCGGCCGCATCGGAAACGTCGGAGACACGGATAATTTCTACAATAATGTGAACGGGCCGGATCAGGCGCTCTGCAACGAACGAGGCATTGACTACCAGCCGTGTGTCCTGCCTGGCGATGTGCAGGAGCGCCAGCGGGCGCATGGGGATTTCATGTGGCGGCAGTTCTACAATATGGTGCGAGTAGGGGCGCAGGGAATCTACATTTCCATGTGGGACGAGTACAATGAAGGCAATCAGATCGCAAAGACCGCCCCCGACCAGAGCTGGGTACCGTCTAACGGAAACTTCATCACCACCGACGAAGACGGCGTCTGGTGCTCTCCTGACTATTACCTCCGACTCACGAATGATGGAGGCAGAATGCTTCGCGGAGAGCTGCCGCTCACTCCAACACGACCAACGTCACCTTTTGCACAGCTCTACGACCCGAGTAACGTTACTGAGTGGCTGGCAAGCCGAAAACAAACTTAGACATGAGTAAATATTAATACACTCGTGACAACTCGAGACCACCTTTCCTTGTAAATTGCCGTATTAAATTGACGTCACTTATTAAATTATACAACTTCGGGAATGTGCTCGTGCCAATACATTCCAGGGGCCGAGGCGACATTGCAGTCGCTCGCCACTCGTCATACTCTGCTAAATTTTACAGTCGGCACACGAGACGTTACTGTTACCGAGTGGCTGGCAAGCAGGAAGGGTTAGACAAATTCATTTTATTTGACCGTCTAATATTTGGTTCGGTCAGTTAATTTTAATTCCGATTGTCAGAAATAAAGTATGCATTGTAAGGTAAAGGCAGGTTCAAAGGTTGCAGTTGCAGATCTCCATTTCTTCATCCGTCGGCGTTGAAGTTGAAGGGTAAGGGCAGCACTCGCGCTCAGCGTTGCTATGACTGCTGTTTTTGCAGGGCGTTCTGGAGTCGGTCCAGTTTCTCTTGGAATCCCTGCCACCCGAGCTCCCTGTGGTCCACGTTCACAGCGAAGATGTCCAGCGCACTCACAGTAGCACTCGCTCCTCCAGCCTCATCGCCCTGGCGGGCCCGAGCCCGAAGTTGGCCGAGCAGGAGCCCCCACGCACGGAGCGTCTTGTCGGGGGACCAGTCTTCATTCTCAATTCGCCTCTGCGTCTTTGTGGCGGGGTCGATCTCGACTTTCCACTTGAGGCAGTTGGCGATATTGTCAAAGTACCTATCAACCAAGGCCATGACTGAGACAGACACCGATTTGGAGTTGGCGTTCGCGGTGTTGGTGTGGGCGAGAAGCTGAACTGCGAGAAGGCGGAGGAGCCGGAGTTTCATGAGCTTCAGCACAACAGCGTATCGTCCGAACTCGGGCAGCGCCAAACAGTCGCTGCAGCGGAGGAGGACGCTGAAGTACTTCGCAAGGACGTCGATGGGGAACTGGACCACCTCCGTCAATTCCCCGGGCTGCCAGTCGGAGAGCGTGAGCCCATGCCCACTTTTTCCATTGTCCACGGTTCCATTTCGAAGGAGAAATCCGTCCAGGGCCAAGTACAGCTCGGTCGTGACCTTCAGCAGCGACTTGACTGCCTGCAGCACCAGTTTTTTCCGCCCTTCGCTCATCTCCTTGAAGCCTGGGCGGCGTGGCAGCTCCAACTTGGACAGGTTCACCTGAACACTGAGCAGAACGACTTCCAGCCGGACGTGGTCGTTGGTAATATCTTCGACTTGCGTCAGAAACGGGTTTGACCTTGACTTTGGCCTTGGCGAAGGACCTTCTTCGTTCGAGTCGGCTGCCTTTGGTCGTTTCCGTTTCTGGTCGCCGCCATCACCTTCGACATCGACCTCGACCACTTTGGCCTCCTCCTCCGAAGCCCGTTGGGGCTCCTCAGTCTTCTTGATTTTCGCAGGCACGCTTTCACCTTCACCGTTGCTGTGTTGGGATTGCGCCTTGGCATTTGCATTGGCGCTCTTAGCTACAGAAGCGAATGCTTCCGGTTCAGGTCGAGAGCCTTCACACTTGTGGCTTTCGCAGTCGGTTGGGCTCGGTGGTTGGAGAGTCGGCTGGAGTGGAGCGTGCGTGTCGCTGAGCACTTTGTGAATCGTCTGGAGAGTCTTGTATTGGTAGTGGATGGTCCACAAGGCCGTGCTCCCCTGAACCTCTCCCGGCCCCGAAGCTGAACGGCGATTGTTGTGCTTCATGTATCCCGCCTGGGTCCCATTCCAGAAAAATTGGTTCAGTACCCGCCGGAGAACATTCTGCAAGTCCGTCAATAAAAAATTAGTAATTTAATTAGCGGAATCCTGACCTCAGGAATTAACGAAATACTCACCGGTTCCCTATTCCTCATGAAGAAGTCCGGCTGTCTGCTTAGGATGTAGTCGTTTATTCCTTTGATCGTTTGTTTCTTGCAACCCTGCCGGCTGAAGGACTCGAAGATCAGCTGAACAAGACCGTAAACGTGCCGCCAATCGTGGTACTTCTCAAACGCTGTTTTTGTCGGGCTCCGGCTCGTGGTGGCCACAGTCGCAGGCATCTGTTGCACGTCGGTATTGATTGAATTGGACTGTGTTGGCGGCAGCGGCGGTGCTGGTGCTTGGAGGAATTCTCTGTTCCGTGCCGACGTTTGCACAATGTGCCAAAGGGAGCCGGAAGCGGTAACCTGGCCGAACCGGTTGCGTGCATCGCTCATTTGCTTAAGCAAGTCCGAGCAGAAACTGCAAGTGGCTTTCTCCACACAGCTGAGTAGATTCAGCGCTTCCGCCAGCCGTGCGTTGGCATTCTCGATGTCCGCCTCCATCACATACCGAAAAGTCTTGAGTTTGACGACGGTGGCCGGTCGATTGATACCTGCTCGGTCTTGGCCCCTCAACGAACTGATTTTCTGGGGGTCCACCGGCCCGGCACAATTAAAGCACTTGGGAATCAACTCCATCACACCGGGTTAACTGGTTAACTAGCAATTAAGTTACTGAAATGATTGAAATCATTAAATCACAGACACTTCTGTAAATGTACAAGTTTCTTTTCTCAAGTCAGAGATTCGAATTCGAGGTTCAAGTTCGCACGCTGTCATGCTTACCGGCGGAGGATGCAAAGAAAGTTGAAGATCGCGTTGAGAATTCTTTGTTCTTTGATTTAATGAAGTACCGTGCAATTCAATGGCAATATTCACAGAGTACATATATAGTAACGTGCTGATGTTGTAGCGGTGGTGCGGAACGCCGTATTAGCAAAAACGGCAAATTACCAAAACCAGGAACAAGAAGAAAAGTGCACGGAACATTTTTGGAAATTGAAACTCTTCTGCACTATGAGAGCAAAATTATGTAAAACCTGTGGGGACTAAAGTTAAACGTAAAGTGAGGTTTATGAGCCTTAGTCAACCAGTTCTCAACTGACGCGCTTCGTAATTCAGTCAGTGACTTTATAGGCATTCTGGCGGCCTCGCAGGGACCTATTCGAGCTGTCAGTTGCCCACTGACCAGTCGATGGATGGACTTTCCACTCAGTCAGTGCCAAAATGGGAAAACGTCTGTCAATGAAAAACTTAAAAAGTTCATGAGAAACACACGCGCGTGTTACACACTGCCAGTCGCCAGGTACATAATCACAAAAGTTTCAGATCCAGCGACCTGAAAAGCAGTTAATTTCCAGGAATTCTTGATTCTGAATGCATAAAGTCGTTTAGCGATTTCGCAATAACCACTTAAGGAGCAAGAACGGAGGTACCGCGTGCAAAGTGCAGGCAATTGGCAAGGCGTTAGATTTACTGCCGTCAATCATGCCACCGTGTCGTGATGAATAGCGAGATATCAGACAATATAGAAATTACAAACTTCAATTACTGTTTGTGTACCAAGTATCGAGCAGTAGAATGAGTAGAAACGCGGCTTCGGCAATGAGTGCGGTCGGTCTGCGATTTCTTACAGGCCGACTACGTTACGATTACTCGGCCTCTTCAAAACTAAACCGATTTAAAATTCTAATGAGCGAAAGTATTTAATGAAATTTCAACTTTCCGCTCACGAATATTAATTAAAAATTCGGGTCGTCATGTGAATCTTGAATCTTGATAGAAGCAGAATGCATGCATGCATTCACGATCGATTGCGGAATTTAATCTGCACTTTCATCCTCAATCAGCTTGTATGGAATGGAAACGAGTCCCGCAAAATGTCAATCTCCTCTTCACTCTGCCAGACTTTCGCTGCAGCAAATCAGAAAATCCCTTTGTTTTCATTCCATTAATTGAATATGCTCCAAATACATACTCGAGAGTCTGTTGCTGCTGAAAGGACGCGTCGCCAAGACAAAAGAAGTCAGCCAGAGAATGGCAAATGCACACGAACAATGCACGCGAAAACGTGAGATGAATTATTCAAACTGCCAGACCACAATTCGCCATTCAAATTCCACAATCCAGTGGATTAATTATGCGCCGTGCTGCGATGATGGATGAGCGAGCACCACGTGAGTCGTGAATCCGTCCATTTGAATCCATAGAGAATATGCACACACAGTTTCCGCTTATCGCTTACGAAATTACTCTTCGATCAGAAGCACATGAACACTAGAACCATAGATTTTCCTTGTCTCTCTTTTTCCGTCCTGGCTTTCATTAATCGGGGACCTTTCAATGAAGCGCAGATGCAATTCAGTAATTCGGTGTCTGATTGGATTCGAGTCAGGCTTCTCCTGATTTGATATCGGCTTAATTTTAATTAAAACGGTCGCCTGGTACATGAGAAATGGAATTAGACCAGCATCCAACCTCTTTTGTCCATGCAAAAATTCCTCGACAATTAGAGCTCCCCGGCGCAGTGACAAATCCCTTCTAATTTGTCGGGATTACTTTCGTCATCAGCAGCGCTTCATCATCAAAGCCCAAGTCGGAGTAAGGAACGTCTGTGAGAGCCGCCATCGTCGTGAAAGCGAGCTCTGCAATAAGTTCAGAATCTCTCGCATCAAATTGCCCCTAATTTTCCTCTTCGTTCAGGAATTTCGGGAATTCATAATCAAGCGATACAATCTAGAATCTATATTTCATAACCCATGTCGTTGTGACCGAAAATAGGTCGTGACTCGTGATTCAATAACGATCGGGCAATCGCCGACGCAGCGAAGGGAAATGTTTACACGCGGCCGTAACAATAAAACTGGCAATCAGGAATTATGTACCCAACTCTTAATTTGGTGTGCGTGTTTGCTTCGGACACTAATAATAACACTTTGACGTTATATTCCATTGCCCCTTTCCATATTCTTTCATTTGTCTCCTCCTCCTTCCGTTTCTAGTTAGCTGCTCGAAACTAATTGGAAGGTACACATACAATCACCGGTCGGCCGTCGAATGGAGCTTTCCCATTGCTCTCACGTTGCCAAGTATAATAATTACGGGTTTCGCATTCAATTACGGGGATTCCATACAAAGGCGTTCTGTAATAAAATGAAGAGATTTGCTCGCAATTCTAGACAACGGACAATACGAATAGAAGGTGAGCTATAATTTGTTTAGTTTCCAAACGCACTCAATCAATTACTCGTCAGCTGCAAATAAAGACGGCAGTGGTGATAATAAAATCCAGAATCAGTAAAATCCCTCCACAAATTACACTGCCGTGCAATTAAAGTTTTGCTGAAGAGTTCCTTCGCAGTGCTCGTGAACAAGTTCAAAATCCAGAGTATCTGTGAATTTTAACAAGGTGAATAATGCACAACTTGTTCACTGTACTCGTTCAAGTTCGGAGCTTACTGTCAACCTATCTTCGAACGGGGAATTCAATACGGTTCCTGGCTGATCGATCCGGATCAGAAATAATTACTGCGAAACTATTCGTAGTCGGAGCGCGGCGGCAGATTTACGATTTCTTAAAGAGTTCCCAGCCCGCGTCTCCCAAGGGAAAGGTAAGAAGTCAAAGAAGGCAAACGCATTTTAGACAGGAGAAAGTTATTTACGTATTGATATTTGACATCGCTCTTTTCAAGGTTCGTATTACACTGTGAGAGAATCTCTCCGGAAATGATTCAAGTGGAAGGAAATTGGCAGCGTTAAACATGGAGAGGGAAAGTTAAAAGTTTCTTCTCTAGGCCCTTTTAGCATATTTGAAGTTTAAAGACAAAGGAGGAGAAAGTTTAAACTTTCTCCTTACTCAACTCAACTTTCTCCTTCTCATTGCAAGTGATTGAGACACGGTGCGGTGCATTGATTGCGGCCTTCGCGTTGCAGTAATGAGAAACCATTTGCCAATTGTGTCTCGTGGCGGATTCAACTGGAGAAAGTCTTCCTGATTCGCCCTTACTTGTAATTGCTCTCCACGGAACGCAGGTTCCCGCAAATTGCACGCCCGCCCGCATAAAGCCCTTCATAAGTAGAACAGCTCGCTCGCTCTGTTTGAATTGGCAAAGTGCACGGAAAGAAACAGAAGCGGAGGCACAAAGAGAAAGTCATCACACGAGAATAAACATCACCCGGCCGCCTGCAAACAGAGAGAAAATAGAAATTGCGTTTCCCAGAGAAAAAGCCATTCTCGAGAGGCTCGAGTGCATACAAGAAGAAAGTCCAAGACTCAAAGACAACAATTCCCAATTCTCTTTGTAATAATGCACTACAAATACAAATACGGGCATGTAAAGAGTCCAGAATTTAATCCTACTGCTTTTGTCTAAGCTTCTGCCTTCCTCGAGCATCCAGGCGAGACGAAATGTGCGGGTTGGACAGACGACTTTTTCTCTTCATGTTCGTGTATTCATTCCGTGTAATGGAGATTGATTCGCTCAATATTCTGCAGAGCACGGCGGAGAATTCACGAAGCAGCTCCAGCGGCGGCGTCCGATTGGGTTATGCACGATTATTGACGTTTGACGGCGTGGGGGAGTCGCGATAAATGATTTCGAACGCTTCCACTCGAGTGACCGCCAGTTTTGCGAGTTTAGAGCGACTGGCAATTGGCAATTGTGAGCTGATGCGTGGAATCGGAAATAATGAGCACACGTGCAAGTGGCAGATTTACCCAGCTTCACTGAGTTTGCCAGGTGTAAACTGTGGAAAACCCAACAGGCAACCAAAACTTTTCTTTTCTGCTTTGTGTTTAGCCAGTGGCCAAGGCGAGACAGCCAAAATTGCGTAAAGTGAACAGACGCTCACGCGGAGAGAAAAACTTTGTCCATTATAAATTAACGGAACCTGGGCGCGCCATTCTTCGATCCTCGGCTGCTGCATGACTGAGCGCTAAATATGAATTTGGAGTCTGTAAACAGGAACTAGAAGTTTCGAACTCTGCTCCGCTCGTTTTCAAGAGAATTATGAATCGTAAGGTGGGATTCTATAATGGGCTTCTACGGAGTCCTACGAGAAAGTAATTCGCTCGCAAATGAGTAAACTACAAACTGAGAGATCGCTCCGAGAGAATTGACTTATGATGGAGACGATGCAAGAATACGTAAAGACATTTCGGTCTCTCACCTGCCACGCATGGCGCGCATAAAACCCATTTGACTTTGACTCCTGGCAAACAAAGTCATGATTCTTCTTTCCATACGACGCGACACGGTTGGGTAAGCAGTATAAAGCAGGAGCAAGCAGCAGCTGCCGGCGCAGCGGACAAAGTTATGAAGTGAAAGCTGCTGTGCAGGGAGCTGTCTCGTGCATGGAATTATTAAATCGATAACTCGCTGTGCATGGCCACAAGTAGCGGTTTCTGTCACATTTCTGTTTCTGCGTTGTGATGCAGGCAGGAAAGACGCAGAGCTGAGCGCTGCAGTGAAAGTGGAAGCCAAAGAGATTTAATTAAATGGAGGACGAAAGCCCTGGATCTTCTTAAGAAAAATAAGACCAAACATGCCGTAATGCTAAGTAGTAAGGGTTGGTTGAGTTCCCTGTAAGGGGACCACCAAATTTTTCTAAGTCTTTTAACACGGGAGAGGTTGCCAGTACTCGCGCAATATCTAGCTAGCAATCGCCAGCTTCGGTCCCTTCACAGGGAACCCAACCGTCGTAACGGTTAAAGTGAAGTTTGGAAATGCGGAACTTTTTAGCACGGCTGCTGGGGATTATTGCACTTTTACATAAACAAATGCACTGAATTACTACAGATTCTGTCCTTATCTTAATTTCGATTGATTCACGATTCCATCTTGTACTTGTCTGTTAAAAACGAGCTGATCGGTCACTACGGACTGGTTGAAGTTAGAAACGGCTGCACTGACCAATAATTCGAAGGAATATTAAAGTCTTTGGAATCACGATGGCTAATAAATTCTGTTTCGTCAGTTCGTGCAACATGGCTGGTCGGGACCGTGTAACATATCACAAATACGTTTGATTCTGGATACTTCAGTTCACAGTGGATCACTTGCTTCGAGTTCACTTTTACTATAACTCAGATCCGAGAAAATGCTGAAGAACGTGAAAGATGGGTTTCATTTTTGCGACAAGTTTATCCACGCGCATCAGCCCTCGACATTTGCAACAACTGTGCTCCTGTCACTTTGACAAATGTTGTTTTGAAAGTTCCGGAAGCTTTCGGAGGTGGCCACCGGCCAGTTAAGTGGATTGATGCTAATAGCGAATGGACGAGCATGACTGTAAGTGCTTATAGGGATTTGATCAGATTAGTTTGCTTGCAGTATATCAAGACTCGCTTTCATTTCATAGCAAGAGAAGAGGCTTTAAAACTAGCTCCAGTATCTGTCTGAAATCATTTGACAAAGACAATTCTGTTCAAAGGCCAGTAATTTCTTTGTTAATTTTGTCGTGGTAAATTGTGTTAATGTTTCTTACAATTTGTAAATGGCGTGAGTAAATATTGAGGAGTTTGGTCAATTTACTCCGCAACCGACTGAGAATCCTCCCAAATCGAACTTCACTTTACCCCTTACTACTTACCATTACGGCGTGTTTGGTCGAAAAATTCCGGAGGTTTTGAATTCCAGTTAAGAGCGTCAGCTTTAAACATTATTTCCTCCAAGATGGAAGCATCCTCCGCAGAGTACCGCATTATGCAAACTTGATGGCATGAAAATGGTGCGACACGGGATTATTAATCTTCTGTCGAGTCTCGACTTGTCTCTGGTTGGCAAAACAGCGAGAAAACGACATGACAGCGAGGAAATTGTTTCGCTGTATTACTGCTGTAAAGAAGTACGCAAAGAAAGAAGTATCGATAATGGAGATTGATTGGGCCGTGCCTGCGCAATGAACTTGCAATTTGCAAGTTTTCCTTTTGTTTGGGCGCACAACACCGCCGCCGGCGTTCACCGCATTTAAGATAATTGCCCGCAGCTGCACATGGGTGCCAATGATCCGTCAATGTATTCTCACAAATCCAAGGCTTGGCAGCATTAAGGCTTCCAGAAGCCAAATTCTCTCGCCCGGAGGAAGAAAGTTTTATTTGTCATTTAAAGGTGAGGTTAGAGGCTTCGTGCCAGCTTTCTCTGAGTATTCAAATGAGCCTTCCGCTTTTTGAAATGGGGGTAGGAAAAGAATCTCTGCACAGACTGCAAGACAAGTGAAAGCGAAGCCATGCAGATGAGCGCGATAATCCCCCGCTCGGGATTATTGAAAAGGCTAACTCCTAAGAACCATGATAATGGAATGGCAAGAGCAACAGGGCTTCGGGAAATTGGGAATGAGGAAACAACAGCGATAAGGAAAGGAATAGAGACGATAAAAATTGGCGAGCCGAGAGCGCTGCACTGTGCATCACTGAAGAAATAAGATAACGCATTTAAAAGCATCTCGGAGGTTACTCACGCCAACACGATTCGCATTGGCGCTAATGAGATTCGCGATTCGTCACTTTACTTGCGTCTGGCTGCTCACGCAGATGTCGACGCTCAGAACCTTCACCGCCAAGCGCCATCAGAGCGGGCAACAGGCTGACTGGCTGCTTTCATCCGTCTAACGTGCATTTTCTTGTCTTCCTTTCTCGTCATTCCTTAATTCCATGCACGGCTGGCTGCCCGTAAATTCATGCATGACAAATCTCCTCGGAATTAGAATAACCCTCCATGTCTTGTCTCGTCAACTTCTGCCCTCGTGAACTTTCATTATTTCGTTTGGAAGGCTTTCAAGTTCGGCGGACTTCCTCGGCCAGGAATGCTCGCCGTGGCCTCCGTGCGCCTCCAATTACCCCACACAACAACTTTTGCACTGTACGAAAACTTTGTTATCGTCTCAGCAGCCCAGCCAAAGAAACTGCAAAAGTTGTTCCGAGTGAAAGACCGCACAGGATAAAAATAGAGCAGAAATGATGTAAAATGTAAATTCGAAAAATATGTTCAGCCTCTATGGAAAGTTTGTTTTCATAACTCGGAATTCGGAAAGTTGTATGTAGCAACATTTCTTAATATATTTCCACATTGCATTGCGAAAGGTGCAAGTGTTGCCAATGTCAACTTTTTATAACAATTATTGGGAACAATGAGTCGCCGTTCTTATCTTTAGCTTTCCAGTCGCTGATTTCCCGTGCGCGCGAAGTGTGATGCTTGTGGATGAGCATTTCAACTCTTTCGCTCCACTCCGATTGCCGTCGTCTTCAGTGAGTGTCATCTTTAAAGTGGGAGAAAATATCTGCACCTACGTTTCACCTTCCGCGACGTGCACGAAGTAACAAAATCTTGGGAAGAAAGTGGCTGTGGGAAGTGGGCGCGTTCGATGCCCGCCGTTGCCATTCAATTATACTAAAGGCTCTCCCGTCGTACTACATTTTAACACTTTAACATTTCCGGCTCAACTCTGCCTCAGCGCTGCGCTGCGGGAGTAAACTTTCATTTTTGACACGAACAAAAGATGTGGGACAAAGGACGACAGGCTCAAGCCGCTTCCCGACTTGCTGCCCGAATTTATTGCCTTTTTGGCCGTGAGCTTCTTTTGTCTGCGTCTTTGAGCACGCGGACCGCAGCATAGAAGGAAATCTCGGCATTTCCATTCATGACGCGTAGCGGAACACAAACAACTACAAGCGGGATACAAACAAACGTAAGACATCAGCCCGTGCCGTGTAAAAGCACGGCACACGACTCACAGTCGAAGAGCCTGATTAATTACCATCTTTCAACAGCGCGGCGCGTGGTGAAGAAGCGCAAGAAGCGCTGCAGTCAGGGGCGAACCGCCGGCGCTTCCGCCCAGCTCTTGAGTCCATTATAGGCCATATTACTTCCCTGCATCGGCCCATTATAAATTGATTAATTGGTAATTGTGCTTGACGGCAGCCGTCGTTCCCCAAGAATCCCTTTAAATTCGTTCACATACGATTTACCAAAAGACGGCCGAATTTGCGAGTGAATCGTTTTTTTCTAAGTAAGTAAAGGAAATTTATCATGGCTGCTAGTCTTCCTTCCGACTCGGAGCCGGGATTAAGATTTAAAAAATAAGTTTTCTGAATATTTCTTTATGAAGGAGACTTTAAGAGCTTAATACCTGCATTAAGAAGTGGAGCCAACCAAGTTCTGACGACCTCTCCTGAATAATGAGCAGCAGTTTCATCTCCTGGTGAATTTCGTCTTTGAAAATCCCCGTCGCCGGGCAAAATTAAAGAGTCAACACCTTCACACTAAGCAACCTCCGTGCAATCGCGCTAATGAGTTCCTCGCACTCGTCTTTTAGTCGAGCAATCAGCCTCAGTCCAACTCAGGCCGCTGGAGGCTAGTTCTGATGTGGGAGCTGTTCAATTCATTACGATAATGGCAACTGGGATTCGTTATTTTTCATTGCACTTTGGAACTCTTCTAAATTCTAATTGGAAAATGTCCGGGACGCTTCAAGGGTATGCAAATTCTAGCGTAGCATTTGGGAATGCCTCGGAAAGTTGGAAAATATCGAGACATTCTCATTCGTGGATAAGTGGGTCTAATGAATTTAGTCGAAAAGTTGGTCGATGAAAAGAAATAGCAGACGGCCGGGGACTGCAAGTGACACTTCTCCGCGCGCGAGAGAACAAAGTTTCTAATCGAATGAGTGTTCTGAACGCATTCGCACGTTGCGCGTAGATTATTCAATTTCGGAGCTGTCTTGTATTTTGACGAGTAATTCTTTTGTCGTCCGTCAGGGGACCGGGCACGGGACAAAGAGACGAGAGCTATCTGCCTTTGTGCGAAGCTTTCCCGCAACAAGTGTACGCGATAATCGAATTAGCAAAGCAATTAATTTGAGCTCAGGCTTGAGTTCGCTGGGCTGTGACGAGAAACGCCGTCATGTTTCTCATTTTTGTATGGTTCAGCTCTGCTGACATTCTCCGGCGAGCAGAGGCCACCCATTCGAATCACCCACGAATTCGCTCCATATGTGCGAATACTTTAGCTTGCAGCAAATTGTAAATTGTAAATCATGTTTGCATGCGGATTACACGCGCCCGCCCGCCTGTAAACAGACAGCAAACTAACATGACCGACTCATGAATTTCTCATGGCTGTAGAAAACAGCGAATAATAATATTTAATATCAGCATATCAAAGAATATCGCACTCGCTCTACGAGCTTGAAGATCAAAGAGATTTCGTGTAATATTTTTTTTCAACGACTTGAAAGCACATTCCCGGGAATTCTGGCACCCGTTAAATTAAAATCGCTCTTTGCCTGGGGTTTCTCATTTTCGCGAGTTTCTGATTTCTGATGGATTTTCCTTCCGCAAGGACAGCTCATCATGAAATATGCAAATCGTTTACGATTCAATGCCCCATTATTCATTTGATTTGTGATTTGCGAGGCAATCCGAGCAAGAATTCGTTATTCGTTTTTCGCGATTTACAATTCACGCCTTCGCTGATCGTCGGCCCGCTTGACGTTTTCTTTATGATGTTTATGGTACAAAAAAGACGGTGCAATTTGTTCACCCAATTTCCCCGTTTTTCTTCCTCAACACTTCCAAGTAAATTGGTTCGAGCAGTTTACATACTCATATTCAAGAGAAAGGTAAGGCAAGGGATGCGTATCGACGATTGAGTAAACTGCGAGATGATGGAGTGAAATCGAATCGTTGCTTTGTTTAAAATGCTCTAAAAATTGGATTTCATGGCTCGTGCATATTCTACTCCTCTGCTTGAACTGTGGTTCGAGCTGGATGTGAAATGTGGAGACCCCCGGGCCCCAAAACTTAACATGCTAATACTTTTTTTTACGTTAGAGAAGAACGAGGATGGTAAGGGGCCCTCGTATTTATCGGCAGAGCAACGCTTGGCATTAATTCATGCGTAACAGTCCAAGTCATGCTCGGCATTTCAACTAATGGACATCTCGTGTTAAAAACCTACCTTTGTAACATGATTTTTTCAGTATGAGATAGATGTGAATAAAATGCGTTGTTCCGACATGAATTTTTCCTATAAATTCCTTGTAAGTAGACAATCGGTGAGAGAATACCGGAAGCGGCGATTGCAATCAGAGTCCAAGAAACTTTTCCTGAATTTAATTTCGTAAACTTTGCACGGGTAAATACGGCACAGTGCTTTTATCGGCTGCTACTAAAACTTTGCATCCACACCGTTTCCAACTTTTCATTAAAATCGTTCGCATCAGACTCCAGAATTCTGCAATGAGCTATATCTTACCATGACGAGACGGGCGGGCAGTGCACACTCTTCAGATGAAGACAAGTGGAGAACTTTCTCCAGCCCTTGCCAGCGTCTACGCTTGAAGCAAGAGGAAAGAAGACGTTTGAACATCGATTTCGCAGGCTGCTCCGTGTAAATGTAAATGCAAATAATAAATACTTTTGCAGACGTCGTTTTCCAGTCCAACTGCTCCGAGCGGACGGAGAGAGATTTCGCGCACGTCATTCGTGCTCCGGCCCGCTGCCTAGCCCACTTCGGAGCTTGGTTTCGAACTTCATGATTTATTTCTCCGTACGTTATCATTCCACACTTTGTGGAATTGGAAGATTGGGGCCGATAACTCACTCGAGTTATCAGTTCACTCAATGCTGCACCGCAAAAGAAGACCGACAGCGAATTATGGACGTGGATCGGGAATCGGGCTACTCGCTCAATTTATCTTTCACCTGAACACAACCGACTTTCTCTCCCGTGTCATTTCGTGTAATTAAATTTGAACGGTGTGGTAAGCACGGGCAAAGAGACTTTGCATATTTGAAGAGGAGCATCCACGTAGAATTAGCTCAGCAGAGAGTAGAGGGCAACAAAGAGTGCTAATCTAAAGAGTTCACACTCTCGTGTCGCGTTTCAATTGGAAGCGCGGATCGAATTTCGCGATGTAATGTAAACAGAGTCGCAGCAAACCTCGTTTTCTACTTTTGAAGGTGGCGAGATTCCAGGAACTCACCTCCTCAGCTTTTAACCTGATCGCGGGTTTAAAAACTTCCGAGTCGAAAATGGCATTTACTATCGAAATCGAATGATGAATGAAATAATTTCAAGTGCAGCTCTCTCGAAGGTTAGAAACACAGTTTGATGGAATTGGAGCTCTTCTACCGCAATTCGTAATGTCATCCCGGTCGAGTGCATTGTTCGACGCAGAAGTGGGTCACGTGTTTCGGGTCGGCAGAATCGAGCACGGAGAACGGTAGCTAGTAGCTGTTTCGCATTCTATGCCTCTCCACTAATGCGTATCATTTATTTTGCTGAAGTACATTGTAAATACATTGGCAAGGCGGTTGCACTGGCGGCGATTTCCGGATTGCGAAATGCGAGCCGGCAGTAATAGTCAAGTATCTCTCTGCAGAATTGAAATAAAAATTATTCGCGCGCTCGAGCTGCAGTGTAATTTATAATTTATATGCACACTCGAGAGTCTTCAGCCACAAAAAGAGGAAAGCCTGGAAAGTTTGAATAAGAATGGATGACTCGGTTTGCCAGCAAACATTTGCCTAGCTTTTACTGTTATTGGAGGCCGACGACTGCGATGATGATGCTTGCGGTTGTTACAAAATACGCAAATGCACTGTTGAACAGCGTAAAGAAGCACGGAAATGAAATATCGCTGTGCAAATTGCGATCCTGAGGCGGGAGAAAGGAATTCTTTCGCATTCACGCCACTCCGAGTGAAAGAATACATAAAAGTACTACGTAAAGAGTAAATAAAGTGCAACTTTCTTTCGCATCATCTATAAATACTACAAAAAAAAGAGTTCAGGAGTTCCTCAAAAGTTGGCAGGCATCATTAAAAATCGGTTGCATGAAACCGACAACTTTACCTTGTGAATTGCTGTGAGTTGACGGCTCGCGGTAAAGTCATCCACTTTTGTAGGCAGCCACATGCCGCACGGCACTTGTTGGCAGCATGTCACCACACCGTCTCTCGATGTCATACCAACATGACCTGCCAAAGTCTGGTGTGGCCAAACTTTCGTGTTTCGGGATGTCAGACACAGCAAAACACTCACGTTGGCTTTCTAATTGGAAATTCTTACTCAAGTGCCCATTAGCGACGACCACCTCAAAAGTTTTGCTTCTGCAGTACTCACGGAGAGTACGCATATGTGTTTTTGTACGTTAATTGTTACAAGAGCACCACTTCAGCGTCCAGCCGGGATGCGAGTGGAAGTGGTTTCGCAGTCGCAGACTCTTTCATTGGAAATCATCATTCGCCTGCACCTCGACGGCCAAGTAATTATTTTTGGGGGAACCGGGAGATTCATCAAAGTGAAGAAGCCTTGGAAGAGTGTTTACAACCGCAAAGCTCTCGAGAGTTTCAGCTTCTTCGACCCTCCGTACGCTTTGTGCAGCGGCGATGAGAAAGTTGCTCCAGCGTCCGGAAAAAGTTGTTTAATTGGAAATATTTCCGAGGGCGCGCGTGCGTCGTAAAACGGCAACTTTCAGTCAGCTCATAATCATTGCGACTTGTGTAAACTCTTGCACAGACGGGAAGAGTTGCTCACGCACTCAAGACTTGATTTTTACGGGTAGGGTATTAAAATTGAGTGTCTCAATGACTTCTCTCAATCAATTAATTTGAAGTATCCGTCAACTCGCCATCGAGTTGTATTCTTTTCACAAGGCCATTACTTGTCTTTTAAGAGTCATACTTTCACCATCATCAATCTTCATACACGAAAAACTCGCATCAAAGAGTCTTAAGCATTCCAGCTCCAGGAAACTCGTTCATTCATGTTCAATTATTTACTCGAAACTTTTCCATGAACATTACAAAGTTTACTTGAAACTTGACACTTCCGAGGCTATTTTCCCAATATAGTATTTAATCAAGGCCAAAAAATTGGGGAAATTTTCGAATTTATTCTTTCGCATCGGGTTCAGAGCTTCCAAATGCGCTCGCTGTAATTTGAACGGATTGGCAAATTAAGATTTTGGATATGAACGATGGATCTTTCTTACGGGTTTTGGCAAACTGACTTTAGTCAAGAGCATTTCACGCGCGTAGACAGAGAAATGATTAATAGCCGCGATCGCGATTGTCTTTGTAGCTTCCAGCGAATTAATAACAAGCGCTTTGTATCTGCTCAGGAATTCGATTAGTGCTGAGATTTATTGGCTGCCGACAGGAAACTCCAAGGACAAGGAGCAGCTCGAGTATTGTGTTGAAGTCATTCCAGGTAATATGCCCCTGTCAACGGAGCCGGGACAAATGAGCAATTTTGCAGCGCTGTGTGTTCAAATGCGTCGTCATTTTATTATTCGTAGACATTTCCATCAGCGGCGCGGCTCCTAGAAAAATTCTGCAAGGTTTACGTTTATGAACAACTCCAATTTCCCATTTCTTTGCCTGGTCGTAAATGAAAGTGTGCAAGAAATACAATCTTGATTCTTAATGTGGAATTGTGGAATAAAGTTTTTATGGACTTGCCAGTTGGCTGGCGGCCTTGTAACTTGTGACCAGTCTCGCCAGTTTCTAGTTTTTTATGATCCCTGTAATGTTACGACTACGCCATAAAAGAGTTTGTAAACAGTTGCAGGTGCAGCAATGAAGTCATGCAGTAAAACTCCCGGGTAATCAAAAACACATCTTGCAATGCTCTTCTTTCTTCTTTCGCTTGGATGGTTTCATGGTATTTTCGGGGGACTCGTCAGATTCGAAGCGAATTGCGAATTGTGATTGAGGTTAGCGGAGCGAGCATGCTGAGCAAAAGCATGTGTAATGAAATTTTTGGTCGCGAATATTAATTAAAATTTCTGTCGTCTCTTGACTCTTTGCTCATTCATTGGTTCTGGAATTTAATCTCCGCGCGGTCACCCCTCTAATCTCAGCGAAAGCTTTTACGGAGACGAGTGTTCAGTTCCCGCAAAATGTCAATCCCCTCTTCAACTCCATCGAGACCATCGCAGAAAATCCTTTTGTTTTCATTCTATTAATTTACATTCAGAAGATTAATTTATTATGCCGTGCTGTGATGATGGATGAGAAAGAATGTGAGCGTGGAAATTGTGAACCCGTCCATTTTAATCTTTCGAATTCGTATATACTAGGTTATAGTATAGCACATATCGCTACGACTACAGATATTAGTTCCCATATCACTTGCGAAATTACTTCTCGATTACAAATCACAAAGAAACAATAGAATCACAGATTTTACATTGCCCCGAGCACAGCGTGCAGCACAGCAGCAGGGAAATCGTCGGCTCATAATCGGAAACGGGGCTCTGTGTAGGAATTATGAGCCGAGGCTTTCCCTGCACTTTCCCCGACTTGCAATAATCACAATCAGACGGTGATCTCTTCCGTGAACCGCGACTTGTCGTCCAGGTCTAGGAGAACTCGCTTCTTCTTCCCATCACCACCATCGGGGCCTTTTCCTTCGGGGTCGGCGGTTGACTGTGTTGAATTTGGCGGCGCCGTTGAAGTGGCAAGTGGATCCGATACGACAACGTCCTCGCCCTCGTCGATGAACTCGATCGTGTCCTCCTTCGTGTACTTTCTCTTCTTCCCGCTTCCACTTTCGCTACGACTCGGCCTCGGCTTCCTCCCGTCCTCGCTTCCACTCTCTTCGGAGGCGCGGGGGACGAGAGCGAGCACCAGCCGACCGCCACTGCCCCCAAAATTACCATCGTCATCGTCCTCCTCTTCGACGGCGTCCATGTACGCGTCTTCATCCCCGACCTGCACTTCGTTTTCGGACGAAGGGCTGGGTATTTGAGCGCTGGGGTCTGCCGTGGGTGAATTGTGGTTTGGTTCGGCGGTGGCGGGATTATTATCTTTTGTCCCGGCTCGAGTCTCGACGAGAAGATGAGATGGAGGAGCCAACTCCTCTTCCGAAATGTTAGACAGAACAATAGATTTTTTCCTCCCTGTGCTGACGCTCGATCCGGCGGGGAAGGTGGCAACGGCGGCGTTGGTGTAAAGATTTCCACTGCAGCGCCCAGACCCAGTCCCACTTTGCCCAGGTACCTGCAGATTTTGTGGGGCCAGCAGCGTTTCATGGAGCTGAGCCTGTAGGGAAAACTGCTCGGTCTCCATCGCCTTTGCCTTCGCTGCCGGCGTGGGCTGCTGCTGTTGCTGCTTCCCCGCCGCCGAAGTCTGTATGATAATCTTGTTCGCAGCCTCCTGCATCGCGATAATCTTCCCCACAAGCGCAATCTCACCCAGTTTAAGATTCTGCTTTTTTAGCTCTTCGAGCTGTAAGTAGATCCTGTGAAACTCTTCCTGTAAAATGGACATGAAGGGTTAATAAAATATGAGTTAGGTCCATCATGCTTAATGCTTAGTATGAAACCCAAATATTCAAATTTCTGGCACTTACGCTCACTAGCGCGCTGTTGGTAAGTTGATTTGAGGCGGAGTGGTTCATCACACCGTGTTGCTGCCCGCCTCCCATCGAATTTGGGCCCCCATGTTTGTGCTGCGTCGACTGGGAGCGGCTCTTGCTCAGGAATTTCGAGTTGGCGGGCCGCCCGGGGTCGTCAGAGCTGGACGCTTTGTCGCCGGAGCGTAAGACCATGTAGGCCTGCGAAACCAAATTAGGAACGTTGACCTGAATTCTGTAGTCGGTAATCACACGCGCTAATCTATATTTCATAACGGAGCGCGCACTGTGGTTGTGGTGGGCGACGCGCGCCGTGAATCATGAATTAATGCCGAGCGTTGCTCTGCTGGGAATTACGAGCGCCCGTGTGTATCCTCATCCATTACGTTTTACAGCGAATGAGTTGTTCAGACGGCTCATCTCGAACAGTGGAGGAAACCCGAAGTCGATAACCGTCGCGCTCTACGCTCATTTGCGTACCTGCCTACTTAAGCTTTTTATCTCTTTGTGACTGCCCTCCTGCGCATTTTTAGTGTTTTATCTTTTCTGACTATTTTGATGAATTAATTTCCCATTGGTGAATAAATTTTGAATTGCTCTTGCCACTGCTTCACAATGGAAGTTTACAAACAACACATTGCCTTTATTTTTAACCTTTGACGACGCTTCAATGGAACCAGCAGTAGGAAAAATCGCTTTTAGTTCTGCTACGGCAAAGGTGAGTGAGCCGTGACTTTTTATGTTTAAGTTCATTACAGGCAGCGGACAAGACCAGACGCTCGGCATTTGTGCAATCTTGTAAACGTGAATTGCATCTTGTGAATAAAGAGAAATTGCATTAATTTGTGGACCGTGTCCACTGTCATTAATGTTGTGCAATCATCGTTTGGAGCCAGCGTCTGTGTCAGTGCTCTTTCCTGCCTGACGCTTGTGTCTGCATCTGCCCCTTCGTTCCTTCTGCCGTGCCGAGTTGCCGGGCCATTGGCACAAGTGGGAGATTTGGCGTTCACCAGTAAGGTAACTCACTCTCCACCGCTGGGGTCAACGCAAGCTGCGTCTCACGGCCTCGTTTATGCATTCGTCTAGCCCAGGCCGCCAGTAGGGATTTACAACTCCGCGCTGGGTAGTCCACACATAAACAGGAGTAGAAGTAAGAGTGAGACGCTCAACGTGCACAGTAGAATCTGCATCTTGCTTACTTGCTTCCACGTGGACGAGATTACGTGTTTTTCGGCGAAGTAACGTGGCCGTAAATAAAGTATTAGCTTGTTATGGGGCCCGGCGGGCTCTGATATCCGCAATTTAGTACCGAAAGAACGCGAACTATCGAACTGCTGTTCAAGCGAAAGCGTAGGAAATGCACGCGCCGTGATATCCAATTTTCGAGGCATTTGTTTAACGCACTCAGAACAGCGATTCGATTACATCACTTCATCATCTCGCAGTATACTTCGATCTTCGACACTCTTTGATGGGCTTACCTTGCTCCCAAATATGAGGCAGAGGAGGAGCGTCATCGTGAGCTGAACGTGGCAGAAGAAAATAATGTAAAGCAGGTCGGGATTTGCCGGAGACTGCAGGAAGAGCCTACAAACACAAGCGAAATTATGAATAAATTACTGCACAAATTACGATTCCAGGTACGCGGTTTTGCATAGAATTTAAATGCAGAGATACAAAAATTGTATAGCCAGCTCACATGGAAATGTTGAGGAAGAGAGACAGAAGGAACTCGTTGTAGATCGCCAGCGAGATGAATTTGCTCTCGTTGAACTCGGAGGGCGCCTTCCGGACGACGATGCAGAGGCGGATGCCCCACACGAGCAGGCTCAGCTCCACTGCGAAAAACAAAGTGAAAATGAATGCCTATGACATGCCTCTCAAATTTGAGGGGGCACCCAGGCGACAATTTTTTAAAAAGTTGCTTCGTTCGCGTTCAACCGCTCGCCGGAGGTTGTTCGAGCAAGCAAAATTCCTCAGAACTCATTAGCGCGATTGCGATTGCACGGCGATGCGAAGTGAGAAGGTGTGAGGTTCTTTAATTTAGCATGGCGCACTTCAAAAACGGGAGATAGTTTAGCAAAAAACTCAAAAGATCCAAGTCAAAACAGTCTGCCTCCAGTCGACTGCATTTCATTTTCACCTGCAAGAGTATGCAGAGAACTCACTATTGACTTTGCCACTCTTAATTTACAAGTCTGGCCTCCACGTTGACTCTGATTCATTAGCGAGCTTTGCTGCTCCTCTGAAATGCTTAAAACATGCAGAATCAACTCCTATCGGTTGTGGTAGAGTTGAACGCAGTGGCCGCCTCGATCAATCATCCTAAAACTCAGGCCACTACTGTGCTGCTACTTCCGGCATAGTTAATCGGCCACTGTAATCGTGTAATCAACAATCTGCAGACTTGTATGGTTGTTCTGCAGACGATGCCATTGCCATGAAATTCAAATAAGTTTTTTCTCGAGCTCGAGCGGGTTAATTCGAGCATAATGTTTTCTGCTTGAATGTGCGCCCGCTCACAATAAACTGGGATTAGCCCTATTACGCTTACGCAATACACGTGCATGTGCACTGCTGGAGGACGAGCTCACTATTCGCTAATCGGATCGCACCAGCGAGACGTAATCGGCTCCACTTCTTTTTAGTAATAGAGGGGATTAAGCTAGCATGTAAAGCCTTCTTCATAAAAGGCGATGCAATGGAGTAAACTTTGAAAATCGTAATCCCGACTCCGAGTCCCAGTGAGCGATTAACGCCCGTGATAAATTCAAGTTGAGGAAGCGATTCGCTTGCAAATTGAGCGAAAAACTTACTTATGGTAAATGAGTGGTCCCACCAGTCGCTCTCGCAGAGCCACGCCTTCAGGTCCTGGGCCGTGTAGCTGACGACCGAGTGTGGGGGCGAGACAAGGGTGCGGATGACGAGGAGCGCCGTGAACATGGCCACAATCACCCCCAGGCGCTTCATCAGGTCGAGGTCGGTGATCTTAACGGCTTTGGCGGAGCGAACACGGAAAATGACCGAAATCCTGCGAGAAAGCGAATGCATTTAAGGCTATTAAGTAAAGCCAAGTAAAAATGCCTCATTGCTCACTATTAATTGGTCGTTATGGGGAAGAAATGGAGATCTGTTCTTTAATATACTCTATAATAAACTAATAAACATGATTTATGCCTAAGTTTCCCAGCTGTCGCACGACATAACATCGTAATAGATGGCAACGATAATCGAGAGCATGCAAATAATAAATCATAAAAAATACTTGTCGTTCGCCTGCTGCACTCCAATGCAGGGGACATAAATTTACAAACCCACGAAAGGGTCGCCGGTTCTGCATGACAAATGACAGATTACGACTACGACACAGGAGTTGCAAGTCATCGAACGACTGTCGCGAATTTTCGTGCTGTCTCTCAAATCATTTTTCTTGTTGTACTGTGCCAACAACGCCGTCGCTCTCAAAACATTTGTCATTCGTGTATTGTCATTTTATAAACGATTCTTTCGCGGACTCACCTCCACGTCTTGAGCATGAGGGCACCGTACGCGAGTGAGAAGCCGACTTCTCGGAGCCACACGCGGAGTGTGCAGGTGACCAGCGATGGGGTGGGGTACATCACCAGCGTCTGCGAGGCGGCAAGAGAATATGTTAATGTGGGTCGGGATAATAAATCAGTCGCTGCTGCCTTAAGAGTGCTCGGTCTCGGCTAAATAAATCGCATACTCGCCACGCCAACATAAACATGTACTGTTACTGCAATAATTAATCAGACTCCGGCTCCTCTTTGCCCGTGTCTTACTTTGCTTTCACTCGACGAGGAATCACAAAGAGAGTGGCTTCGGCTTCACGCTGTAGTCTTTTGTATTACGCTTGTTGCTTTTTTGCTGTTGTTTGCTTGCCGCTGTTCTCGGCACGAAAAAGCTGAGATTTCTTCATGTTCTACGCCACGGAAAAAAGACAGCGAGAAGCCGAGCAGGCAATAAATTCGGGCAGCAAGTCGGGAAGCGTACTGGCGCCCTGAGCCTGCCGTCTATGTCCCGCGACTTTTGTTCGTGCCAAAAATGAAAGTTTACTCCCGCAGCGCGAACCGGCGTTGAGCGTTGAGCCGGAAATGTTAAAGTGTTAAAATGTAGTACGACGGAAGAGCCTTTAGCATAATTGAATGGCAATGGCGGGCATCGCACGTGCCCGCTTCCCACAGCCGCATTCTTCTGGAGACTGGCGTGTCGACTCGTCGGACGTTATGTTAATTGAAAGGAGGCCCCATAAATATGGCTTTTCAACACGTTCATTGCGCACTTACCGTGCAGTAGATGAAGAACGCCCCGAGCACGATGAAGCGGAGGAGGACGGGACTCGCCGCTCGAACGACCTGGCAACAGCAAAGAGAAGATAAGATCGAATTATTTATTAAGACGACTGCGATGCGAGTCTTTGAAAGGGATTTCTTTCTGAGCTGGACGAGACCGCCCACCGATTCGATAGCTCATCGTACTTTCTACATTGCTGTGGGGGCTTATAATTGCATTTCAACGTTCTCCTTTTGTGCTCCTGTCATTCTCACGGACGCTCTCGTCTTTCGCTATCGCTAACAAGGTTTTGATTGAGCTGTGAGATGCTTTGATCCCGAGAACACGACAGCCGACTAAAGCGTATAGTCGCAAAAACAAATCGAACGCCGAAGGAGATATTGGAATTGCGAAGAGGCGGTCGGAAATCCATGCAATTTATCGGGCTTAATGAGAAGCCCTGCTTTCTCGTTCGCTTACGAGAAATGAGAAAAAGGGAAAGTCCTCACCTTGACCTCGGAGTAGCGCCACGTGAAGAGCCCTACAATTGGGAGCATGAGGATGATGGCCCCCTGCAGAATCAGAATGGCCGTCCGCATGACCCAGTTGAGGGTCACGACACACGGGCGGTCGTCCTCGCACTGCTCGCAGTCCACCGGGCACGGCAGACACTCGAAGGCGTCCGGGTCGTCGTACCTCGACAATTTCGACTACGGGAATGTACAAGAAATCATAACATGAGTTGTGAAAAAATGGGAGAAAGAATGCAATGCGCGGAGAAAGCTCTCCACTTTTCATAAGTTGCTTTCCACTTATCGTTGTTTTCTTTTCTAGGAACTTGCCGTTATTGCCTGCCAATAACTCACAAGTTTCAAAAGCGATAAAAGCGAGAGCCGAACTCTGGAGTGTTACGGAGTTTGGAATGAAGACGTTAAGACCGGGCAGGCGCATTTTTCATCCGTAATTTAATAAGTTGCTTCTATTCTCTTCATAAAAATCTTAAAAATGAAGTGCGAATGAATGGAATGAAAGGAAAGTGGGAAATGGGCGGAATTTACATCATCGTGAAAGGCATCGTCGGCAATTCGCGTTTCGCACACCCTTTTGACATTTATGATTCATTCTTTTGAGGAATTGGCCCCGGAATTAATGTGGGACACATGAAAAAGAAGGTTAATTGAGAAAATTCTGTGGGACTCACGTGAAACTTGTTCTCGTACTCCTCCTCTAACAGCGATCCATTGAAGTACTTTACCGTCGAGGTCACGTTGGGAAAGTAGAAACCGCGCCGACACTCGCACTTGTACGAACCGCGCCGGAAGCCGAGTCCTTTGATGGGCACGCACTGCAAAAATGGCATAAAGAAAGCCGAATGCATTACATTACAGTGACTAAAGTAAAATCTAAATACACTAGCACAACTTTTGCAATGCCTGAAAGGAATTTCGATGAAATATAAATCTCAATATGAATACGCGTTCATAACGAGCAAATATTCGCATATGCTCTGCTTCCCGAACTTTTCACAGAGCAGAGCACATTCCTCGGAATTTACATTCTCGGCAGCAAGTTTTTCAGTTTCTTGGGGACCCGAAAGTTTTCCCGCAAAAGTTGTGTATCCGTAATTGAAGGCACGGGCGGGGAGACGGCGCGCGGGGGCATGGAAACATGCCACATGGGAAGAAAAGTGCAAGGACGAAAACCTGTTTATGGCACTTGACACGACAGCGAAGAAGGTCTTTCAAGTGACGAGGACGCGAATCTCATTAGCGAAATCATGTTGCCGTGAACATCTTTTGGGCGAGCCGTCATCGAGAGCAGAGATACATTTAGATGGATACGTTATCTTGCTTCTTCAGCGCTCTTTTCATTCTCGCCTCGCAAATTTTCATCATCTTTGCTCCGCCATGGCCAATGTGCAATTCACCATTCTTTCATTTGTAATTTCACCTTCGCCCGCCGTTTTCAAATCATTCTTATGGACTGGCCTCGCCTTTTCGCCTTTTCAATTACCCCCGAGAGCACGGAGATTATCGCACCTAATTTGCATGGCTTCCCTTGCTCTGGAGACCCTGAGAGATGCTCGTTCCAATTTCGAAAGTAATTCCGACGCAGCGTAATCGCAATCGCATTCGAACGCGTGCTTCCACGCTCGACTGAGTAAGCCAAGGACGGCTCATTTGAATATTCCGAGGTAGTCTCACCTCTAAATAACAATACAACTTTTTCCGTTTAGCTTTCACTTGGCAAGCGCGGCAGAATTTGGCTTCTGGTTGTCTGGGCATCACGGATTTATGTCACGTCAGCTCAAATTTATTTCCCGTACCGGATTCCATCGCAATTTCTTCTACATTATATTTTGTTAGTGTTTTGCATTCACCTGCGTCGTGGCGTTCTTGCACTTGTTTGAGTTTGCAAAGAGGTTGAGTTCTCCGGGATTCGCGTAGCACTGGTCAATGTCCACCCGCCGCAGGTCGATGTCGATGCCGCTCGTCCCCCTGCGGAGAACAAGAATCTCGTTACACGCTACACATGCATTTGCAAACTAATTATGCTAAATGCGTGAACCGCGAAGGCGATAGCGCGCGCGCAAAAAGTAAGCAAGTGGCGACCGGGCAGATTAATTGCGCTCTAATCAATCTCCATTATCGATACTTCATTTTGCGTATGTTCTGGAGCAGCAGCTTCCCTGTTTTCTGACATGTCAACCGAGAGACTCGAACGCGAGATTAATAATCCCGTGTCATACAATTTCCGACCCATCGAGCGTGCGTAATGCGGCTGCTTGTCTCTGTCTCTTGTGTATCGAAAGTCGAGGCTGATACACGACGTGGCTCGGTGATACGACGCAGAAACTGCTGCTACTCATGGCTCGACGCTGGAAGTTATGGAAGTATGGCGAGTTATCGATTTAATAATTTCATGCAGAAGACACAGCACAGAGCACAAGTACAGCACCGCGAACTGCTTTCACTTCATAACTTTCTCCGGAGGCAGCGGCAGCTGCGGAGAACGACGGCCCGACTTTGTCTCGTGTGGAATCTGTAGAATGACATTTGTCTTTGGCAGGAGTCAAATGGGCTTTATGATAGCGGCAGCGGTGGCAGGTGAAACGGCGAGTAAATTACCTTCGAGAGAGGCATCATAGAAACCCATTACGAGGAAGTAAGAAGCTACCTGTGATTCGTCTTTATTGGCAGTGAGATTGTTTTCGAAAAGTCATTAACAGGGCAATCGAAAATCGATCTCGTATCCTGGAAAGGAGGATGAGGAAATTGCGTACTTACTTGAAGAAGTACGCCCCACCTCTGTACCCGAAGAAGGGGACGGTATAGGTCATCATCCAGATGTCGCCTCCGCCACAGTCAAAGTAGGGCTCACTCCACTTGCCGTCTTCGTACGTGACGTTAAGAATTTCGTCCAGGTCGCGCCCGGGCAGGTGGGCCGTGTCGTTGAAGGGGTATTGGTGGTACGCTGCAGAAGAAGAGACAGCATTAGCATTAACATTAGCATTAGCATTAAAAATTGGGAGATTGCAAGTCCGATTGTAAAGAGCACCTGTTTACATTTTCGAGAAGGGAAATCAAGAATTCCTGGAAGTAAATTTCCCTCGGGGAATCCTCTGCTTATTCCCATTCTTATTGAGCTTTGTTTGAGCCAAACGTATCGCTTTATTGGGTATTTGCGGAATCAGAATCAGAGTTCGCATAAAATCAACGTCCAGAAATTCTCTCGGCCAAAATCAGAATGAAGATTGGCCGGCGGCGTATGCACGGCACGATTCCGATCGAGTGGGTCGAGAGAATTTCGAGGACGAGATTGCCAAGAGAAGAGATTTCAGATTTGAGTCTCGAATTCCTTGTTATCCGTGCGAGCAGGTTTCTTGGAATTTGCGACCGGACTCCATGCCTTTTCTGTGTCATGCCGTCCGGTGAATCGTGAATTCTTCCGGCGGGCTGAGTAGAATATTGAATGAATCAATCTCCATTACACACGGAACGGCGGCGGCGGACATACAAACAGAGAAAGTCGTCTGGCCAGTGCCGCGCATTGTCTCCGCCTGAGTACGCTTAAGGAAGGAAGCTTAGACAAAAGGAGACCGAGAAGGATTAAATTCTGTACGTTGGGCTCGCATTTGCTTGCCTCTTATTTGTCTTTTCTGCGCTCGCCATCATCACAAAGAGAATTGGAAATTGTCTTCACTTTTGAAGGCTTTCTTCTTTTACTTGAGGTTCTTGAGACTGCTTTCTCAGAGAAACACAATTTGCGTTCGCCTCGGCCGTTGTTTATTCTCTGCGAATGTTTTTCCTCTTTGTGGGAACTGCCTTGGCTTTTTTATATGCACTTTAAGAAATCGTAAATCTCCCCCGGACGCCCCGCTCCGATTGCGAATAGTTTGTCAATTATTTCGTGATGGCTGTCGGATCGATCTCCGTCATTTTCAATACTGGCTGCTGCAAAGTTTTCGGGACAAATAAGTCGTCGAGCGACTGCGGTTGTTGCAGTACTTGCGACTGAAAAAACTTGCCATATCAAACTGAGCGTAAATATTTTGAGTTGTGCACATTTGTCCTAGCTTTCTCTCTGCCCAGGTTTGACTTTCTCTGTGCGAGTCAATTTGAGCCAAGCGAGAGCGAATTCATGGAATCATTTGAACTTTTCTGCTTTTGTGCCCTTGTTTCTTTTGCTTTACCTACTTTTGCTTGTGCATTGACACACTTGACTCGAGATTAAAAGGAGCTGCCGCCGTCGTACTTCTTTAATCAAACCTGTGCTCACTTTTGTCCTTTCTTTGGAGTGCAGTCGAGAAGTTTCAACTGCGATTACGGCAGCATAGCAAGCAAAGGTAAATTTTCCCTCGACTCTGATCAGCCAGGCAGGAGTCGTATTAAATTTCCTGTTTGAAGTTTTCGGGGGAAATTGATCGTGAGTCAGCGATATCTTTTCTCACGCTGCTGCTTTTGAAGGGGCGCGATAAACTTAAAGTGCGTGATCGTGAAGAGATGCTTCCGTGGCCTCGGAGAATTCATTCGAATCCTTTTTTCCCAAATCACATTCACTTTGCAACGAGTTTGGCCTCGGTTAGCTGCTTTTGTGAATGTAAAAGTTAGCTCTGACATTTCCCCGTCGTAATTCACTCAATTCACGGGCCGGACTGTTTGTGTGTGTGTGGAGTGAGAAAGACTAAAGTGAAAGTCACAACAATGGCAGACTGCATGTGGCCAGCCTGTTTGATGTCCGCGCAAAGTTAATTTAACAACCATCCGCATACTTAATAACAAAAATAACAAGTTAAAAAGCGGCCTGGAGAAAGCAAACTCAATTTATAATCATTTAGCGGGCTGCCTGCCAACTTCTAAATTCTTCCGCTAAATCGTGTTTAAATCTGGCGCCAATTTCATTAGTCTGATTCCGGCCTGTGAATTAAACACGGGATGAGGCTGTCAAAAGCTGGGATTCCCATCTGAGTGACTGACACTGACAAGAGACATTCTGAGCTCTAGATTACGTAGACGTTAAGCTGTGCAAGTTGTAATAACATAATAATAAAATTCCCAGAATTCACAGTCACTCCGTTTGAACTTCTCCGCGAGCTGCGAGGAAACTTTTGAATAAAAGCACACTTCAAAATGAAAAGCAGACTTCCCATTGTCAACCTTTAATTAACGCGGAGACTCGAGTGCAGAGATTCCGGGAAACTATTCAGGGCCTCCGCAGTTAATTGCTAGCAAGAATTGTATTCAGAAGTATTTCTCATTCAATTGTAAGGGGAATTATGTATTTTAGTGGTACATTTAAGAGTTTATTGGCACGCCGTCGTCATTATTAGTACAAAGTAATTGAGTGTTATCGAATAGACCTGCCTCACAGAAACCAATAAAATTCACGGCCGTATTGTGCAGAAGCCTCCTTTGTTGACTTTCTCTAGAATTTGCAACTTGGCGAGGAAATCTCTGCATTTTATTATAGCGTTTGCAGTCGGCTCTCGAATATAGCTGATTGCCTCCGTACGGACTTCCCCATAATGCGATAACTGAATGGGAAACCCGTAATTATTATACACTTTCCTCGACTAAAGTGAAAGCTATTCACTGACGACTCTGATTGTGTACCTTTCAATTAATTTCGAGCAGCTAGCCGTGAACAAACGAGGGGGCTTTGCATAGACAAATGAAAGGCAATTGAAAAGAGGCAAATAAAGTCTTGGAATAAAATTCTCGTTAAAAGTATTATTAGCACGGCACGGGGCTGGGCTCGTGAAAAGCAGAAAGTCGAAACCGCCATTGCAAAGAGACAAACGATCTCCATCCTGCTTCTGTAACCTGACCGCAACAGCTCGCCTTGCTTGCCATTTGATTTAACGGGTTATAACAAAAAATTTGCACTCGACTGAAACCGCGTTTCACGATGAGATTCGTGTTTTCCGTGTTAGACCTGCATATATTCGAATTCCCCATCTTCTGACGGTTAAGAATCTGGCTTCAGAATTTTTAAAAGTGGAATGAGTATCCGATAATCCTGCTGAAAGTAAGACAGGGTACAAACTCGGTTCGGAAGACGTGTTTTCTCGAATGCTCATTACAAGAAATTCGACGTATTTAAGCAGCTCAAGGTTGAAGGTATTTGAGGAAACACGTTCTCCAACGTTAGGCTAATGTGTGCGCATGGTGAATCCATAAAAAGAGTTCAAGGTTGGCTCCAGTCAACCAGGATAGTGCCCACGTTCAGCAAGAAGGGACTGCAGAAGGTGTTCGAGTGCTGCGATGGTATCTCACAGCCAGCTGCGCATTCCCACTTCAATGGGAGGTGGGTTCACTCCGGTGAAACATTCAAGTGGGTGATTGGGCTCAATTTGGGACCGGATTGAAGTCGCCTGTTTAAATGGCAGAGCAGAATCTGCAAGGACACTTTGAAGGCTGTGAACGCCAGTTCAACTTTTAGAAATAGCACTTTTTAGAGAAAATTGATACTCGTCCAACTTATTCCAATCCAAACCAATTGAAGGGGTCTTTGGCTACTTGGATCACTTAGTATATAAGGGTGGGTGAGGAACTAAAATTTTGCTAAAATTGACCGACGGAATGATGTACCGCGTGAAAATTTGATCATGGACCTGTCCCAGCTATGTTTAGACAGGGCCTTGCCTTGAGCAGAATTGTCGGACACCCATTCCACTTTTAAAAATTCTGAAGCCAGATTCTTAACCGTCAGAAGATTGGGAATTCGAATATATGCAGGTCTAACACGGAAAACACGAATCTCATCGTGAAACGCGGTTTCAGTCGAGTGCAAATTTTTTGTTATAACCCGTTACCTCAATTTACTCCAATTCCTGTGTACTGTGTATTTGAGGTCGCAATGGAAACTGCTGTCTTTATTACAAGGTTACGCACCATAAACTCCAAATGGCCCAAAGCACACATGGAACATAAAACAAACGGCTGGTGACAAAAATGTTTGATGACGAATGCTAGAGTTCTTCACGACCCTTCGAGAAATTCAGAGATTGCATAAAATGAAAATGAGATGTGAAAATTCTGTTATCTAAAGTTTATAATTTTATGCAAGGAGAAATACGCGAATAGTAAAAACTTTCCACTCCCGAGAGCTCCGACGGCAGACACTTTATTATTTAGTTATTGGCACTTTGGGCAGAAGGGGGAGGGTCTGCCAGTTGTAAAGGGAGAGCGGTGCAGAAAACTCGAGAATCGTGGCAAGCAAGGCCTTGCGTGAAAGCAGAAAGCAGCGTCCCCGGGCCGGAATCGCAAATACGGCAAATGGGCAAATTAAAAATTATTTGTGTACATTCATTCTTCATTGTTTGCCTGTTTTATTGTCTCGAGCGCCAGCAAACATTTTCCATCGTGTAAACAAGACGGTGATATTGAATTGCGATCGAAGGCCGGAAGCGCCAACAGCGATCGAATCTGGAATCGGAATCACAGTCCCATAGAAACTTTAACTTTCCCTGAATTTAATTTCGCAAACTTTCCCCGGGTAAACACGACGCTTCCCTGTCCGCCCGGCGAGTACCCCGATATCCATTCCCGGGAAATTTTATAGCGGCGAAGTTTGAAGTTTTCATTAAAATCTCATTCCGAAATTGTACAATGAATTTATTTCCATTGGAGGGAAGGAAGTTCATCTTAATCCCAGCTTCCCAGCCACGATCTCCGACGACCATCGTGTTTTCGGTTTCTGCCTCTCTCTACCGTGCCATTCATCTCCAAGTCCGTGGGTGCAACCGCAACCCGTTACCATTTCCAAGTAGACAAGATGAAGCCGTCAAGAAACAAGACAAAGCTGTCACGGTTCATTCTCTCTTGCTTCTCTGCATACATTCACCACCGAAAATTAACGGAGTCTCCGCTCCATGTGTGCCTAACGCAATGAGATTTTATTTCGCTTGGAGTAGCTCGGCGTAATTAAATTTAGGTAGGACAATGGACTTTGCATATTTCGTGCGCAGCCTCACAGCTGCATTCACATCCAAATGTAATTACAACAGCTCATCAGAGAGCAGAGAGCAAAGAGCAAGTAAACGCTAATCCCCTTCCCGGAACGCCATCAACACGAGCCGTGAGCTCTAACTCTCGGCGGAGGCCGCGGGGCGTCGAGAACTCACAAACAGAATCTCGTTTTAAGTGGAAACGAGACAAGGACAAAGGTGGGGATCGAATTTAAAAGTAAACAGAAATCCCGTCTTCATTCTGCCTTCTTTCAAGGAGAGTTCCCAGAACCCGCAATCCGAGTCCGCAGCTTTTAGCGTGATTTAAAAACTGCCGTCCCGATTTCCGATTCTCAGAAATGCACTCAGCCGAATGACGGAATGCAATCATCGCAAAGGTCGGTTCACTTAACAACGACCCCGAATAATAAAGACCCCGAATTAAAAAAATTAATGGATTTCATGCTTGTTTCGTGGAGGACTTGGGGCAGCTGTAACGGTAGCACGATAAACTTTGTCACGGTCAGAACGCAAAAGGCAAGAATAGAAAAGCAAAAGCCCATTCTTCCCCAAACATAATCTGCCATCATCACGGAGAAAGCGATAAGAGCGAACACTGGCCATAATCTCAGGCGTCTTTTCGTCGGCATCGTCCACAATCTCTCGGCCCAGCCATCAATTTGTGAGATTGACTTTCGCCGTCACTCTCCGTGTCGGTAAACACGTTCGCTAGGCCCTTCTGTTTGGAACTGCTTGGACATTTGGAAAATTGACCGCCACTTGAATCTCCTCGTTCGAAATTCAATTACTCGCGCAAGACTGACTTTCATTCGTTTTCGGAGATCTGTGCGGAGTGCCCGGTTGAAATCGAGCCAAAAAGTCGAAGTCGAGTTAGTAATAAGAGCCTCTGCCCCTTGAAGCATAAAGCTCGGCCTAGATTGGACTGAGCGAATTAACTTCTGAGTGCAGCAGCTCTCGAAGCTTAAAAACACAGGCACATTCTGCTCGAGTGTTCTGTAATTATTGGCTCGAGTGCGTATGCGTATCAATTGAAATACAGAAGGGATACTCTTGGGCCAATTTACTAATTAAAGCGGGCTCCACTCGTAAATGTGGCTCAAGATTAATCGCAAATACGAGCCGTCGTCCGACCTTGCTAAATGGAAAACGGAGTCAGCAGATTACTCGGGACCCGAAATTAATGCCGACGGAGATACGGCGTATGCGGCTAATGAGCCTGCTCCGTGCTAGGATCTGGAGCACAAAGAACGTAGATTGCAAGCGGAAGCTCCTCGCTGTTTCCTCAATCTATTCCCATTCAACTCCTTTAATGTGTATCATTTATTTTGCTGGAGAGGTTGCCAAGGCAAATACAGCGGCGGTGATTTCCGGGATTGCGAAATGGGAGCCAGCCGCAGTACGCGAGTAATTCCGAAATTAATGACCGAGGCCGATGTCTGGCCAAATGAAGACATTCCCATTCCGCTCACTCCTCGCTGTTCCACGTGTAGTATTTCAATTACTGCTGCCAACAGCCCGCAGCGAATCCGAAATTCAATCAGCCGGAATCCGCAGTGGTGTGGTCATTGTTTTCAAAGCCTAATTGTTTTCCGGTTTCATTATTCAACGAACAAGAACATCGAATTCCTTGTCCATGCTTGTCCGGACGTGTTTTTCTTTTTTCGCATGACGGACCATTACCACTGCCCAGCTGATATCGCTGTCGTTACAGAATTACATGTGAAATTATAGTCAGTTCAGTTGTACGTTGCTGCGGGTGGATTCAGGCTCAGATTACGCTTGGAGCGGACGTGGCCCGCGCCCTGTGGAATATGGAAATGAGAAGCCAGAGAGAAATGCCAAATGTAAGCGGGCAAATGAGTTGTTGACACGATAAATTGTAATACGTACAGGCAGCGAGAGAGCAGGGCGAGATTTTGTCCTGGACAAGTGTTTTCTGAGTACAGTCAGCATAAGCACGGCCGTTTTTCACTCCCACACTCACGAGCAAGAGACACAACATAACATAAGCATAAGTGTACGTGACACGACTCCGGACTCGGTGTTTTGCGAACAGTCTCCAGTTTCTTTGCACAATTGAAATACACAAATTATTCGCGTGCCGAGCTACCAACAGCATTCATGGCGTAATATATAATTTATATGTACACTCGCAAATTCTTCAGGCGCGGCGGCGGCCGGTGGGCCCGTGCCGCAAGAAAGTGAAAAACGCCTTACACACTTCTCATCATTAAAATTTTGACGTCACGCCCGTGTCATTTGTCGTTGTCGAATGCGAATATGTTCCTTTCGCCCCGCTAATTTACGACAACGGCGTCTGAGTTTTATTGGCAGGAATTCGTGCAGGCGCAGCCAATCGAGTTAATACGGTCATGAAATGCATAGAACAAAGGTGCCATGTAGATTTATGACACACGAGCTGCCAAGAAACATAAACTCAATTACTTACTTAGGCACGATCATCGCTCATGGCAATGGCAGGGTCATAAAAAGGCGGCGGAGCATGGCGAATGGCAACGAACAGAACGTCAAAGTTTGGCAAATAGCAAATTCGCAAATTGTTATTGCCTCGCTGCCATTTTCTTATGACGATGGAGTTGAAAACCCGCCACTTTCGACTCCAAATAACGATAAATTTCCATTTGGCACTTTGCGCAAAGTTTCGTGATGAATTTTTGGTGTTCTCTGCTATTTTGCAAATAAAGCAAAAGCACAGGAGTCAATTTTCAGTCGAGTCAGGCACGCAGCAGTTCGCAAGAAGGCTTGCTAAATAATTTCGGGCTCCATCCTTCGTACTTTGGAATGAATGAATGCGGAATGAGGCTGGAAGTCTTTGGTTGCTTTGCTTTGAGAACTTTGCGTGTATGAAAATTAGCGTGTAAGTTTTTCTTGTGACTTTTTCACTTCTTTCACTTTCTAACAAATTAGCAAATAGGAAGGCAGGCAGTCTTTGCGCACTGAAGGCGAATGCAAATTAGGGCAGTTCACAAAAGTAGTAAATGTATTCATAATTCTCTTAGCATTTGAATATTTTTGTAGACAAGCGAGTGTTTGAACAACTGAGACTCTACACGAATGATTAAAGACGGTCCGAATTAAAATTAATTAATTAACAATGCAATCTAAATTCGGGGAAGGTTCAGAAAAGTCGGAATTGTAAAACTTTCTTGCGGCGCAGCATGAAATTAATGAATAAAAGTCGTCGTAGAAATTCCAAGTCTCAATTTCTCATGTTGGCATGTTCTCCGCATGAAATCGATAAGCCGACTTTAATTTGGCCCGCAAAACTGCAAAACTCCATTTCCGAAGCAAAAAGATGATTCGTGATTGATAAGGACAGACGGTGAATCAAATATTCATATCAACGGTGAGCGTTTTTGAGACATGAGATGGTACGAATGTACTGTAAATTGCAACGTACGCTCATGACGTGCCTACCCGGGTTACGTGCCCCGACCGCAAGGTCACAGAATGTGAGACGCTCACTGGAATTCATGTGCAAATCTAATTTTCGCTTTCTTGGATATTGGGCCATCGTTATCGTCGCCGAGAACACGTAATTCATCGCCAGTTTGAATGGAGCACGTAACCATAAGAGTTTTCATGTACTGCCATGGTAAATGGTCGAGTTATTATATTCTGTATTATTGTTGGAATTGTCTTTGCCAAAATCAATGCCGCGAAAAACCGCCAGAATCGATTGCGGACTCGAAATTGGCGAGCGTGCGCTGACCGCCGTCAACTCACAGACCATCATGAATTATTAGATGGAGGAAAGGAACGGCCAAGTAATTAATTTCTCAGAGACGGACGCGGCGAGGAGAGGAACTTATCAAAGTGAACAAGTCTTGGAGAAGTGTTTACAACCACGAGACTGCTCTTAAGACTTTCTTCTTCGCCCTCTCCGCACGCTGTATCGCCAAGGTTGAGGAAATGAAGTGTTAACGTATTTATGTGTAGGTGCGTGAAACTTTGGCTTTTATTACGGTAGTGCGGAGAAGTCTGGACAACTCGCGTATCGCGTTAGCTTCTCCACCGCCTCCGGTCGCGCTGATGGTGATTGCGTTTACGTTGATGAGAAAATGGGGAAGACTTTCTCCATTCTCCAACCGGAGAAAGATGCCGTACGCGGAGTACGCAGAGCGGAAAGCGAGGTACAGGATGGGAAATACTTTTCTATGGCTTTCACCCGTACTCATAATCACCGCGACTTGTACTCTTTATGTGAGCATTCATTCATTTCAGTCTTTCCTCGGGCGACCGGGTTTGGCAGGTGTCTGTTCAGATTTTCTGGGCTGATGACGTTCTCCGTGGGCTGAGAAATTGAGAAAGAAGCGGGCGGAGAGCCCATTTTTCATTTCTCAATTTACCCTACACGGCTTAAATTTACCCGGCACACGATTGAGGTTATTATAAAGTCGCATGCAAATTGTGCATTTGCTCCCGTTATTTTTTCGTTTGCATCGGCATAATTTTGGGTTGCAAACAAGAATAATGCGAATGGCTCTCAGAAAGAATGCAAGTGCTCAGAAATCTATAAATCTTCCAGGCCGAAGGGTACAACAAACAGCGTACGAGTACAAAACCGCACGAGCCAGCAGCTCAGCTCAGCTCAGCGCAAAGCCGTGCCGGATTACGGACCTGAGTTTCCGTGTCGACAAGCGCGGCAATGAGCAGTGGGCAGCAGCAGCAACCGTGAGCGATTACGATTATTACCGGGCAAGGATTTACGGCTGCGAGTATGAGCCGACGTGGCCGGAGCTTTGGTCAAGCGGAAAAGGGCTCAATAACTTCTTTTCTTGTACAGTACTTTTCTGCTCCGTTATTCTTCTGGGAGAAACAAGTCGAAAGTTTGTTCCTGCCAGTCTGAACTTTTAATACAAGTAATGGCAGTAGCAAGAAATGAAAATAATACACAGCGAGACCATAAATAATCGAGAGTCCATCAACTGAAACTCACGACTGTGACCCATTTTGAGTCGGTCGGCCATTTGCCTGCTCTACCATAAATCATGGCATGGCTCAAAGTTAATGGTCGATTAAATTGCATGGGCACTGAGTTAGGGCACTTAGCAATGGCAATTAGCTTTAGCTGGAGAGCAAGCTAGCCCAAGAAACTGGCCGATCATTGGTCATTATTAAACTTGTACGGAATTCCGCGCAAATTTAAAAAGACGGACCCACTCACCCCTCGAAAACTGGCTGAAGTTGCTTATCACCCGCTCCGCCTTCTTCCTCGCCGCCCAGAAGAATTCAGAAGTGTCACTCAGGTATTTGTACTCCACCGCAAGGTCTTTCACGAGAATTCTCCCTTCAGGGAGTCGGTAAGCAAAGGGGCAGAACAGCGTGTAGTTTTTGTACTCGCCTTTATCATAACAATTGCCGCCTGCAAAAATGTCATCGTCGAATTCCACAAGGGAAATAACTGCAGCATGGAGCAAGTACTCAGATTCCATCGAGGAGGGGGCGTACTTCCAAATTCGGGTGAGCATATTTGCACGGTTGACGGCGAGTTCCGCTTCGAGTCGGAATCGTTCTTGGGCGTAGCGGTCGACGATTCCCTGACCAAGTTTGAGGTCCGTGCCGGCCGTGCAGTTCTCTGCCGAGTTGGCCTCGATAAAGCGGAGGAATTTGGAGACGATATCGAGGTCTTGTGTGTTTTGGGGATGCGCGTGCGGCGGCGGCGCGGCAGAAGCGCTGTAGTCGTGGTTTGTTGGGTAGACCATCTCGTAGTCTTTTTCCACTCTGCCATCATCTGCCAGCATAGTACTCTCATCACCATCATCCGCGTTATTAATTGCTAAACTTTCTCCTAATCTCCTTCCTAATTGATTTTCTTGGGATGTTCTTCGGGCAGCTGCAGAGGCGGAAAACTTTGAGCCTCTGCTGCCTTTCCGAGCACTTTGTCCTTCTTGGGGAAGTGGCGCGGAAGATGAATTTTGTGTCGAGTTGAGAGTTTGAAACACTTGTTTAAGCATTTTTGGCGTCTCATCGTCCTGGTAATCGTGAACCGCCGCCGACCGCGCCGTAGTCGTCCGCACGAAAACCCTGCGGGAGCGATGGTGACGAATGTTTGCGATGTTTGGCGTTGGCGCGGGGGGTTTCTCGTACGGAGGAGCCCTGGTAGAACCCTCGTCCGGCTCATCCTGCTCAAGAAAGGCGCCCAGAAGTCTCGTCCGATTGGGCGCCCACAGGCCGCCACCGCCACCGACGGCGGTGGCGGCCGTCGCATTCGAAACTGAGGCCTTTGAAGGAGAGACGAGCAGAAGCACAGGCAGGAGTGGCATCAGCGCTATGAAGAAGGTGCCGAGCCGTGGGGAAGACAGCCCGTCGAATGAGTGTAAAATTTTGACCAATAAATTACGAACGATATTGCGATAAGAATTTAGTCGCTGGGCGAGCGAAGCGAAGTGAGCACCGGAAGATTTTTTAGCACTTGACACTTTCACATGGAATGCTCAGGCCTTCGCTGTTTGGATTCTCTCAGCACACTCGACGAACGCTTAAGTTCAAAGGCCAACTGCTGAATTCCGCATTCCAGGACGTATTGAGTATTACACGGAAGATCAGCTCGGGTTGGTCATGTTCAGGTACCAAACAACTCCGACGCGGGTCCGGCGCGAGCAAAGCGACTACTGAGCGTCGGAGAGCAGAGCTGCTTTCTTTTTCTCCGTTGCTGTGCTGGGGACTTAGCTTATTGCTTCACAGGCTTTCTCAGTGGTGTGTGCAGCAGCAGCAGCAATGTGAACTTGCTTTCTCTTGAGCACAGCGGTGCATAGTGGTGTAATTGCGATCTCGCAGGTTTCTTACGTTTATGATGTGCCTGCGCTTATTTTTAATTTTGCTGTTCCTGCTCTGGCTGTTTTCGCAAGTCGAGTGACGGGACTGCGGTGGAGGCTGTGGCTGGCGTCCGGGGCGAGAATCTCAAAGGTCGAAAGTCTTCCACCCAGCGCAATTCGCGATTCCAAGCAAAATTCCCAGACGCCGTCGCCAAATAAGCGACAGGACAAGCAAGTGCGACCGCAGAAATCCTTCCTCCGCAGCTGTTTCGGAAAAGGGAAAGGTCGGCGAAAAATAGCAAAATAGAATGATAGCAAAGACGCACGCGTTTCTCCACGCATTTGAGGGAAATGTCAGAGATTGTTGGCATAACAACGCATGAACTTTGAAGGCTTGCCAGACGGGATCCCAAGTTTGACTGGCGTGATCGTCATCGGTTCGACGGTACATCAGGCTTCTGTGGGTTGGAATTCAGACACTGCAGAAGGAAAGATCGCGCACGAGTACGGGTCGGTGGTCAATCAGATTATGGATACTTGGACTAAATTATTTTGACGGGCTGTTTTCGCGAATCGTATGACTGGCACCTGGTGGAAATTGTGGCCGGGTGTTGTCAAGACACGGCTTCTGCCCGGGACACTTCAAAGGTTGAAAGTTTTCTCGGAAGGCAAATCCAAGAAGAGAAGTTCCAAAATTTTGTTAATTCGATGAGCGCGACGAAGCAACAAATTGCGAATTACTTCATTCCACGAAAAACCAATCTCCCCGAAACCATGGGGAATGACACCAATTTGATTTCCCCACCGGGCATCCACCGTGACGTCTTTACTCTGAATTCCGATCGGAAATTCCAATTCCAATCTCCGGAATTCCAATTCGAGACGACTCGCCAGTAATCAGATCAAGTCTTGGAGGAATTTGAGTTCGAACGCGTGCGCGACAAGACGCCTTGAGCACTTACTAAAACGGCAAGTCGAAATCAGTCTCTCGTTGCCAAAACTTCCATCTCAACCAATTGCCTTTAATAAACTAAATTTTAACCATGGCCATTACAGCCATTAAAAAGTGGGTGACGAGCCTTCTTTTCATTTTAATGAATTCGTCTGCACTTTTCTGAAAAGCCATCTTACCACTTCACTTCACTTCTGTTATGTGTGCCCCACTTTCATCATTAATCTTCATATAGTATAAACTCGCATCAAAGAATTTTAAGCCAATCTCGCTTCCAGCCCACTCATCATTCACATTTTGCATTATTTAGCGAGGAGCTTTAGATAAAAAGATTACGCGCGCACGCCTGGAAAGTTGGAAACTTTTGGAAAGTGTGCTAATAAAGAGTGAAAAATTGAGAGGAATTTCATTTACTTTCCTCCAAATTGGATTCCCGGTTTCTAATGGATTTCTCTAAGTAATGAATGAGATCGGCATGTCAACAACGCCGCGAGCCATTTTAAATGAGCTTCGGAGATTACAACCGGAATTTTAAGTCGTACAATTGCAAATAATTTTTTGATCCATTTTTAGCCCTTCTGCGAGTAAGGCGTAAAGCGATTACGAAATATTCGCAATACGATTTATTTTTTATTTGCATATCTTGAATCACGTTTATTGAATCTTGTTTACGATTAAGAGACAGGAAATCAATCGGACCGGCAATGGACCAGCTGTGCATATTTCGGCAAGGTGAATCAACGACCGATTTTATTTTCGCAAACCATTCAAGCGGGAGATCAAACGCAATGTCTATGAATCTTTGGAGTCTGCATCTTTCGATGCAGAACGCGGGATGAGTCCAACTCAATTAGCGGCTTGTGTAAATGCGAGCTGCTGGAGCGAAGATTAAAGATTACAGAGAGAAAGGCGAAACTGAGATGAGAGGATCAAATCGAGAGTCAGAGTCAACGTTAATCAAGTTACTCTGCTTGCATAGTGTTCATGATGAGTAATTTGGCAAAAGAAGCTAACATGATGTTGCATTTGCTCCTTTCCAGCCCTGGCATGAAGTGTGTGGTTAGTAATTCGCAGTGGAGCATCACAACACGTGTGCCTTGTAGTAGTAATTTCGTGAAATTCACTAATTCGCCTTATTTGATCAGTGTAATTAAGTTTAAAGCTCACTGGATTTGAATGGTGATGATGAAGCAGCTCCAGCTCTTTGTTTCCAGTTGCTCCAGTTTCCCGCGCAGCTGCTCCTTTGCTTGAGTCTGCTCGGCGATTTGAGTAAATAACAGTACAACGGCAACGTACCCAGAAATGATTACATACCGCGATTGTCTTTTCGGAGCTTCCAGCGAATTAATAACAACAAACTTTCCTTATTGTCTTTGTGTGCTTGTTCAAGAATTCGACTACTGCCACTACTGGGCCGGGATTTATTGGCACGTCGAACAAGAAAGGACAAGACAGACAAGCAGTTTGCGAAGCCACTTCGCAGGTAATTTCAGTAATTTGCCCCTGTCAAGAAAAACAACACGACCGAGACAAATGAGAAATTTGAATGCTGTTAAGGATAAATACGTCGCTTTCATTGTTCGCAGACGTTTCCATTAGCGGGCAAAGTTTTGTCTCGGCGCGGAGTTTGGAGGAGATGCACTTTCGCAAAGGGAAATGAGCAGATTTGTCGTTCGCCTTCGTCTTTATCTGCCCTCCCGAATAATTTAATTTAATTCAAAAACTTTGTCTGTCTACGCAACGACGCACGAAGAAAGTTCCCGATTCGATTTGAGAGCCGTCCGCGTCCGTCTTCACTGCAGCGCAGCTGAGGCCGTCGTTATCGATTTGTATCGAGAATCTGCCCCTGTGCCTTCCAGCAACGCAGAAGATTTCGATCCTTACTTATTACCGGTAATAGTAATAGTCTCATTTTCACAGAAACAGAATTAGGTTTCTTTGAGCCGCGCGCTCAAAGAAATTTTCGTTATTTCTGTCACTCTTCCTTGAGCTCGTTCGTTTGTTGGAGCTGGTCCGAGGACACGAACACGTACACGGTTCGGTAATCCGACCCAATTCAACCGAGCACCGAGAAGAATACTAGCCGGACACGAAATATAAACGCAAGAAGAACATCTACGGCGGATGCAATCTTGATTTTTAATATGACATAAATTTTTTTACGGACTCGCCACAGTTGACTGGCGGAACAGCCTTGTAACTTGTCACGGGCGTCTTCCCCAGTTTTCTAGTTTTTATGGTCCCATTTCTGTAATATTACGACTATACCATAAAAGAGTTTGTAAACAATTGCAGTGCAGTTTAAGTTGCAATGTCTTGTCTGAAAGTTAAAGGGCTTTTAAAAGCACATCTCACGACACTTCTTTTCTCTTCTTGGAATGACTTCATGGACATTTTCAGGAGAAGCGTCGATTTAGGAAGTTGAAACTCGGGTTGCATTTTCTGTTGTGTCGAGTTCGCTGACCATCGCAACAAAATCCGCGAATTCCAGTGATGTCATCAACTGGGACGATGGAGGACTTGCGAATTGAGGTTGATGCTGTTTGCGGCTAGAAACACGCAGAGAGTTGATCAAACTGGAACAAATAACTCGCACACTTCTGGAATTTATGTCTTACACGACTTGCTCGGACACATTTGCAAGTTATTACTCGAGGAACCAATTTTTTCGCTGCGATGTACGTCTTGAACACGACTCTCAAGACGAATGCCGCCGTCCCGTCGTAAATAAGCTTTTACGACCTGCTTTTGTTTTTGTGACTTCTGTCGATCGTGAAAAATTGAGAAATTCGCCACGAATTCGTCAGAGCGAATGGAATTCTTGGTTTCTTTCTTGGTTCGGTTCGATTCGTTTCGGCTCTTGAATTGGAAGCAAAAAAATTGTACCTTTTAATACGCAAAATAATACAAATAATGAACACATGAACCCCCGGAATTTATTGCTGTCGGAAACTGTAAAACATCAACCTTCTCAGATAAAGCGAATTGTCGGCCCGGAAAAGACGACCATCAGTCATCCGCGCAGCGCAGCATTTTTAAAGATGCGAGCAAGATGAAGTGCAGATCCGGGCCGATAATAATATGCGTGCATCATGCATTTTACTTTAGAAAGCGAGATACTTTACGTCTTTGTTACCCAAGCAATATGTTCTTAGAGCACTTCCACCCATCAATCTCTGACTGGAAGGACATGACGTGGTGCTACGCTACTGCCATGCCACGCCAAGTCCGAGCTGGGAGATTATCATCAGCAGATTCATTTTGTCCAGGATTTTCGCATACAGTCGCGAAAATAATACTCAGCTCTCGAATGGAGTTGGTATTGACTCCCGGACTTTTAGCCAGATAATTTGTAAACGTATGCAGCAGAAACGAGTACGCCTATCGCATCAAGGATTGACCAAACCAGGAAAAATTGATCCTCATCAAATGCCTTCTCGGATGCTGGCAGCGCCATTCCCACGACGCAAAGTACAGCCACCAAAATTTGTATGGGTACCCAAATTTTGGGTTTGCCAATAAATCCGAGTACAGTCGATCCCATTTTGTATGAGAGCAACACTGATGCCAAGTGCAGCTCCAGCAACGTAAAAGCGAAATGTTTTGCAACCAGCATAATAAATCTCGCAATTGTCAAGATATTCACGCCAGTCATCCAGGAATAATCCAGCAGCGACAAGAAGGACAGCACCCATAACCTGTGCAAAAAATTAGAATGTAACGAGACGCGAAACGAACGTTGGTGCATTTTTTGGCGACTGGGACGGGGAATTTACTCATAGCAACAAAGTAAATAGTTTCCTTTGTTTACTGCGTTTAATCTTTACTTTGACGCGACGGAGCCTTTCGCATTCCAAGCGAAGGAGACTGAAAATGAATTATTTTGACACGCTCAACGCCTGCAAGGCAATTTTCCCGTTGCTCCGCCCAGGCGCCCGGGTTTCGAACGTGTCCTCCTCGGCGGGTCACCTGGCCAGAATTCCGGGCGAGGGGCTCCGCAAGCAATTCGTCGCCGCGTCGGAAGACGTATCCGAAACTCAGCTGAGTGATTTGATGACCCAGTACGTGACGAAGGCGGCTGACAGGACGTACGCGGAGGCAGGGTGGTCGAATTCAACGTACTCCGTGTCCAAAGTCTGGCTTTCCGCCCTGACCCGTGTGCTGCAACTGTGCATTGACAAGAATAGGCCCGGGGAAGATATTCTCGTCAATTGCTGCCATCCGGGCTACGTGGACACGGACATGTAATCGCGGAAGGGGACGCTCACCCGGGAGCAGGGTGCCGTGGCTCCGACGTACCTGGCCTTGCTCCCGCCTGGTGATAAGTTGCGTGGGGCATACATTTGGTACGATAAACAGATCGTCGACTGGGTGAACGGTGTGCTACCGGCGCCCGGCTGGTAAAATTCCTTGAATATAATTTCAATCTCATATAATACACAACACTTCATACTGTAAACTCAAAACGTCTACTAAATACATAAAATACATCAATACAATGTACAACGGGCTAATGATCAAGTACAGTCGTGCCACCCGTACATGCTGAACACTCGCTTGGCGGGCCTCGACCCGCTCGCAGGGGATTTCTTGGGAGGAGGGGTTCGGGTGCCCAACGTGTTGGGCGGACTGACCTCATGGGCCTAATCAAACAAATCTATCAAACTTCGCCAATGTTCACACTCGTCGCGGCTGAGTTTCTGGGGAAAGGGAAAGAGGCAAGTGGGCTACGTCAGGGGGGAGGAGGTCGTGTTGTCCCCCGATGGCACACTCGCAACCATGTACACTGCCGTTATAGCAAAGCACGGAAAGGAACTCCGAGTGCTTGGCGATGGGAACCAAGCAATTCTACGTACTTTGAAGCTGCCTGATGGCAGCCGGAGGCAGGTGGCACGAATAATCCGAATCTACCTGTAGTATAATGATGCACAATGTGAAACGTTTCCTTTGTTCAAAATTTGTCAGGCTCCAGTTTTTGGTTATTAATATTGAGTCACTATTTAACGAGTAGACTGTAGAATGGATTTATTTCTTTTGTTGTCTTAAAAATTAAATAAAAGTCATGTTTGAATGATTAGAATTAATTTCCGGAATTGACTCATATTGATGGCAATAAATCGGCGGATTTAATTTACTCTTCATTGCCAGTAATGAATTAGTGAAATGGTACATTAACTACATTTGTACTTGTCTCACTTTTCATTCATTAAATATGTCCATTAAAATTCGTCCTGTGTGACTGCATTGTCTTTCAGAAATCAAAAAGGCCATTTTTCATGCAAAATCTTTTGTCAGCGCATCATCTGAGCCAGATTTTCGTCCAGCCCAGCACCAGCTCATAATTTTCATGTACGACGAGGTGCGAAACGGAGCCGCGCTTGGATTTTGTACATTTTGCGTCGCGCAACGTTTCCATAACGCTGCGTACTGGTCCTAGCCAATACAATTAGCTCGCGATGGCCAGTGCGTAGTTCCTTTGTGTTTCTTTGTTAGAAATTTAAGTCGTCGATGTGAATTCGTCTGAAGCAGACGTGCGAGAAATGAACTGTGTGATTTTTTATTTAATTGTTGAAATAAACTGTTGAAAGTTAATTGTAGTGTTGTCGTGTTGTCTACCTGTCATTCTGGTCATCCCATCTGGTTCTGCCCTGCATTCCTGGAGCATTGGGCATCAGGAGGAACCCGAAATCGTGGCGTGAACCTGAGCTCGTCGAAGAACACCGTTTTTTTGGAACCCGTTCCCTCTGGAGCATTTTGGCTGGCAAGGGGGAAACACAGATCGTCGCACAAAGCCCCCAAATTCGGAAGCAGTGCAATTTCGGAATTCCTCTTCAACTCCGGTCTACAAGTCCATATGTTCAATCGCATGAAGAGGTCGTGCCGGGAGTTTCGACGACGGGTTTTCAGATGAGCTTGAACATTCGACCTCAAAATAGTTCTATGATGATCCTCAAACACGCTCTCCAGGTGCCGATGAACCATCTGCCTTCAGAGGAATGTGACGGCCAGGCAGAGCAACAGTTTGGTTGATGATAGACACCATAATCCAATTCAAAACTCAAGTGGGCAACAACAAAGTCCTTGTGGAATTGGTCCAGGTGTTCTGTAGCAGCGTCATTTCACAAGGCTAAAGGCTTAAATAAAATATTTCACTGACACATATTCACACCAGCAGAAAAGTTTCATAACTCAGCGAAAACCGAAATGCGTACAAGACGAACGCACCCCTGGACATTGGCGGCACTCGCGCTCGCCTGCGTTGCCTTCCTCTGCCTCACTGGCCAACTGCAGGCTGGAGCGCAGTGCGTCCCGCCCGAGCAGCGGATCGACTGCCACCCCGACCCGAACCCCACGGAAGCCCGATGCATGAGCAGAGGCTGCGACTGGTGCCCGGCCGACGGCGGAGCCCCTGCCCCTTCGTGCGTGACGCGTCCCGGCTACGGCTACCAAATGGACTCGCTCATGGTCGACGACGACGGTTACCGTGTCCTCCTCAGCCATACCAGCACCGACTCGTACTTCGGCGGTGACTTTGATCTCCTTACGGCGACCTTCACGTACGAGTCCGACTATCGACTCCGCATCCGCATCGCCCCGGAAGATGAACCGCGCTACGAGGTGCCCGTCCAAATTCACCCACCAGCGTCGGGGCCATCTGCTGCCGTGCAGTACGCCATCGACTTTGCCGACTCCCCCGCCTTCGGCTTCCAAGTCAAGCGCCGATCTACGAATCGCGTCATTTTCGACACGACTCTTGGCGGCTTCACCTTTGCTGATCAGTTCATCCAGCTCGCTATCAAACTCCCGTCAGAAAATGTTTACGGCATCGGGGAGAACGAGCAGCACAGCTTCCGGCAGAATTTCTCCTCGGGGCTGAAGTACGGCCTGTGGACGATTGACCAGGCGCCAAACGGGACGGCCAACATGTACGGGGCGCAGCCGTACTACACCGTCGTAGAGCCCGACGGCAACACGCACTCCGTCGCCATCCTCAACTCCAACGCACAAGAATTCGAGCTGCATCCTGCACCAGCGTACATTTACCGCACGATTGGAGGCATCCTTGACATTTACATCTTCCTTGGGCCCACACCCGAAGAAACCGTGCAGCAGTACACGGAGGCGGTAGGTCGGATGCCGGTGCCGGCCTACTGGGCGCTGGGTTTTCACCTCTGCCGCTTCGGCTACGGGAACATCACAAACATGCGGGCGATCGTCGATCGTACCGCTGCTGCGGGGATCCCGCAAGACGTGACGTACGCGGACCTGGACAACCTTGACCGGTGGCTGAGCTTCACCTATGACCCGATCAACTTTGCGGGGCTCCCCGCCTACGTCGATGAACTGCACGCGAAGGGGATGCATTTCATAATTAGCACCGAGGCGTACATCAGCGCCGAAGAGCCGAACTACAAGCCGCTGGAGCTGGGAAACGAGCTAGACGTGTGGGTGAGGCGCCCGGACGGGACCCCATTCGTTGGGTGGATGCCCTTCAGCGCAGACGCCCCCTGTCACTACCCTGACTTCTCCCGGAACTCGACGGCTGTCTGGTGGGCGGAACTGGTGCAAGACTTCCATGGGGTCATGCACTTTGACGGACTGTGGCTGGACATGAACGAGCCGACGGTGACATACGGAGGCGACTTGGAGCAGGGCTGCGATGAGGGCAGCTCGATCAATTACCCGCCGTACCTGCCAGCCATCATGGGCACGGAGCTGGCGAGTAAAACCCTCTGCCCCGACGCGAGGCACGACTACGGACTTCATTACGACACGCATTCGATCTACGCCCTGAAGGAGGCCGAAGTCAGCTTGGGGTAAACCAAGGCATAGAAATTTCAACTCTCAAATCATTTGTAATTCCCGAATGTTTGTTATTTGAACTTTCAAGGGCGGTCCGGTCGGCGACGAGAAAGCGAGGCTTCAACCTCAGCCGGTCAAACTGGCTAGGCATCGGTCACTGGGCCGCCCATTGGCTGGGCGACAATTACTCCAACTGGTCCAATTTGCGGGCTTCTATCATCGGCGTCCTGCAGTACAATCAGTTTGGCGTCCCGTTCGTCGGTCCTGACATTTGCGGCTGGCGTGAAGTCCCGACGGAGGAACTCTGCACGCGCTGGTTGCAGGTGGGCGCCTTCTACCCATTCTCGAGGAATCACAACAATCGGAATCTACCAGTAAGTGTTAATAGCACCTTCCATTGGCGGAACCCGCCCCCTCTCAAATTTACCCTTCTCTTAGAATCAAGACCCCGCCTCCTGGGGCCCTGAATCAATCGCCTCCACACGCCGAGCCCTGCTGATTCGATACACGCTCCTGCCGTACCTCTACACACTCTTCTTCTATCACGTTCGGGACGGCGGTACCGTCGCTCGCGCCCTGTGGCACCTCTTCCCCTCGGACCCCGTCGCCCTGGCCGTCGACCAGCAATTTCTGTGGGGCACCGGCCTCCTGATCTCGCCCGTCCTCCACGAGGGCGCCACCACCGTCGACGCCTACTTCCCCACGTCGCGCTGGTTCTCTTACTACGACGGCACGGAGGTGGAGGACATTGGCACGGGCTCCTACAAGACGCTCGACGCTCCATTCGATTTCATCAACCTGCACGTTCGTGGTGGGAGCATTCTCCCCACGCAGGAGCCCTCCTTGAACACGGAGCTCTCCAAACAAAACCCATACGGGCTTATCATCGCCCTGGACGAGGAGGGCAAGGCGAGTGGCGGGCTGTACCTCGATGACGGCGACTCCATCGATCCGGAAGTGTCAGGCGCGCACTTGGAGCTGGAATTCTCCGTGGAGGGACAAAACCTGCAAACTCGCGTTGTGCATGCTGGATTCGACGTGGCCGGGAAAGAGTTTGACACCATCAGAATTTTGGGACAAGGGAAAGAGCCGTCCGTTTCGCTCGTCATCGTGAATGGACTCTTCCACTCGGATTTCGTGGTGGACCTGGCAACGGGGGAGATTCTCGTGCGCAACATGAACGCCCCCGTCGGGTCGGGGCTGACCGTGTCGTGGATTTAATTATTGAAAAAGAAATTCAATTCAATTTGTTTACTCTGTGGGTGTCCTACCCTCAATTATCGATTATCCGCGAGGGCTCAATTCGAGTTTCCAGAACGGTATACACGTGGATTGGCAAATCGGTTTTTACCGATTAGCATGTTCACAATTTTTTTTGAATATTTGGTCCAAAATTAATGCTAGCGTTGGCAAACACCAGTACGCACATTGGCCAAAAAGGTATTTGAGTGGTGATGCCTCAGCTTTCTCCAGAAGTGTGTCGAGAGTTTTGATGTAGTTAGTGACGAGTCCCATGGTCCAGGCATCGTCCGCATAACCGTTGATCTCTTGCTCAACACGGTTGATTGGTGACTTGACTGCATCACGTTTCTTTGTGAGGGCAAGGAGGTCAGCATTTTCCTTCTTTTCTCCTGTTGTCATGTTGACTGCTACTGGAACGAGAATTTCCCACGGAGACGATGTGATGGTTCACTATCAGTCTGCCTCAGACAGATAGCTTAATGATGTTGATCAATATCCGGCTCGAAGGACCAAAATATGAGTGGTGATGATCAGCGAGCGCTGAGCAGGGCAAAGTGAGACGCTAGGAAGAGGATGAAATGCGACTACGTGACCAACTTGCAGGTAGTAGATGAGGCGATGGGAAATTTGAGATTAGACAACTGACAGGACTGTCAATGGCTGTGACTCTTACGTTGTGTTTATTTTGACCACGAAAACAATGACATTAAGGCTAGCAGAGCAGCAAAACAGCGGAGTTGCAAACGGACAAGAAATCACTAGTTACAGGCTGCCTTTATAAACCTTGGCAGAGTTATGTGCTACTGCCTATTAAAGTTACATGCGCATTGGTAAAAATAGAATGAATGTACAATTTCTATCATGTTCCCTGACCACAGCAACCTTAGAAAACATGGTCCGAAAGACAAAGAATTATTAGCAAAAGTACAGAATTATGCATGACAAAAATTCATACGACCAAAGCACAGAAAGAATGGTCGCTAGGTATGTAGATAAGAAGTGCAGGCAATCATCCTTTACAATATACATAACGTACCAAACACCGCCTACCTTCAAGCGTAGTCTTGAACTGAATCGTAAAAAATCGAACGCTGGAAAATTCCATTAAAATGTAAATTAAATGTCTAAAATTCCAAGTCATAATGAGCAATATCAAGCTGAAGCCAAAATGCATGTTTAGAAGACTGTTTCAATGAGTCAACATTGGCGCTCCTCGTGTGAACCTGTGCGAGCATGGGTTGCTCGAGCTTCGCACTCCTGCACTGTGACTATCGCTAGAATTCTCACATGAACAGTAGAATAATTGTCAAAATTAAAATTAGCTGAATTAGGTTACAAGTATCAAGAAGGTAAAATACGCTTGATGTGATAGGATTGTGCAACTACTCACTGACCCTTAGAATTGGACAAAGTTTAACGATTTGTCGCTGGTACTCTGATGTCGCCGTCTTGACTGTTGCAACGCGAACCTGGTTGTCAGCTCCGGGATGCACGCGAACGATGCGGCCGAGTTTCCACTTTGTCGGGGATAGCGCATCATCCTTGATGAGCACCAGATCGCCGACCTCGAGGTTGTCCCGCTTGGCCTTCCATTTGAACCGCTGCTGCAGGCTGCTCAGGTATTCCACGCTCCAACGTCGCCAGAAGTGTTGAACTAGCTGCTGTATGAACTGCCATCGCGTCAGTCGGTTGATTCGTTCCTTGGTCAGATCAGGCTCAGGAACTGCTGTCAGTGCTGATCCAATGAGGAAATGCCCAGGAGTGAGCACGGTAAAATCCGCTGGGTCGTTTGACATCGCGTTGAGTGGTCTCGAGTTGAGGCATGCCTCAATCTGGCACAGTACGGTCTGAAATTCCTCGAACGTCAGTGTTGCATTGCCAACCACACGACGAAGATGAAATTTGACCGACTTCACCCCTGCCTCCCAGAGTCCACCTTGATGCGGAGCAGAGGGTGGGTTGAAGTGCCAGTTGATGCTATGGTCCGCCACAGCTGCATTGTGCGATGTTGAGATGAGAAGCTGCTTGAGTTCAGCATCGGCTCCCACGAAGTTGGTACCGCAATCGTTGTACATGTCATTGCTAAGTCCTCTTCTTGATGTGAAGCGACGGAGGGCTGCGATGAAAGCGTCCGTAGACATGTCGCTGACTACCTCCAAATGCATGGCCTTGGTGGTCATGCAGACGAAGATCGCTAAATACGCCTTGAAAGTTTTTGCCGTTCGCCCCTTCATCACTCGCATACTGAACGGCCCTGCGTAGTCTACACCGCTCCCAGAAGCGCCACAATCAGCATGATGTACACGAACTGATGCTGGATACGTTGATGCCGCAATGCCGGAGATTAGCCACCCGAAAACAGATTCATGCGCGTACGGTGTTGAGCTGGTACCCTCCAAAATGGTACCGCGCATGACTGATGAGCTGTAGTCTGCTCCAAGAAGGATGTCAACGTGCCCCGGTTCGTAGAATCTCGGATCGGCTAACTGCAATCCCTCCAGATGAGACCACTGCTGTTGTGAACATGAATGCTTCGGCAGTAGTCCTGTCACTTTGCTGAGAATCAGTGCGTTTACAGTGAGCTGGTAGTCCTGATGTCGTGAAGAGATCTGGAGTTTGACGAGCCCACGCGCTGACCCGACCGCTGACGCTGATAGTCCGGTAATCTGCGTATCGCACTTCGTCCGCCTGAGCCCGAGAATCCTGACGCAATTCTCTGTGACGAATGAAGCTTCTGACCCTGGATCAATCAGCATTCGAAACTGGTGCTTTTTGCTGCATTGGTCCTCGACATTGATCAGCGCAGTAAACAGCAAGACTTGTCCCTCGCAGCCATGGACGTGGTGAGAGGAGACTGGTGGTGACTGTGGCGCATACGCAGACGATGTATGTTGGACGGTATATCTTAGACGCCGGTGCCGCCAGTAAGTTGTGCCTCATCTGTGTCAAAATTACATTAATAGCAATAAATTCTGTCCCGCAGGACGTCAATGATTTACACCATGAACATCGAATACCCAGTTCAACCACGATCTGGGGGCTACGACCAGATGAAATCTTGTTTGGGCTATGTATATTAAATCCATGCCTAACTTGCTTTTGTCTGGTCGGGAGTTCACGACATCTGTGGCCAAAATTCCTGTCGGCAGCATGTCTTCGCTAGAATTCCAGTACAGAAGACGAAATTGACCTTTATGAGTGGAAGCGCGATGATTTAGAGGAGGAATGGCAGGAGAGTAAGTCGACTCAGCCGGTTCCCAAAGCTGGTAACGACTTTTGAACGCAGAAAAATAATTTCTATATATAAGGCATTGACGCGCCGAGGATTTGTGGTTGAGTAGTAGTGGTCAAGGGAAGTGTGTCTCACCTTATCCCACCATTCCACTCCTTAATAGTCATGAATTATGAACTCTCAAAGTTCGAACCCGGAATTTCTAATTTCTGCAGGTAGCCTTGTGTACCAACCAAACACACCTCATTTCGTAGGTCTTGATGGCAGATGGAAATCTCACTTTACCCCAACTTGAAATTCGTATGCAAACAAAAGTTATGAAGGTTCAAAGTTTCCCGCCAAAAACTTTGAACCCTCATAACTCGAAGCTGGGATGGAATTTCGAGACGGGTCCTTCAGGGTTGTGATCTATACAAATAGGGCTATTTTATGGGAAAACCATGACCCGATAGCACCGCCCAGGAAAAGTTGAAAAATCGAGGGTCAGACTTCACCCGGCTCTGGGACCCGGGAAATTCAAATTTTTGAGTCCGGTCTCGACGGATTTTTTTCCTCTGGACTAAGGCCTATTAATCGCAAAAATAAAAAATTGTGGCCCAAAAACACCCCTTAATGCATACCATCCTTTGGACACATGGTAAAAACTTGATCACTGTGATCCAAGCGGTCCTTTCAGCCACAAGCAATAAAGCTTTATCTAATTTTCTCCATTTTTATTATTTTGATGAGCTCTTCGGCGGTGGCTAATGGCTTGCCGGATGGACAGCACTGAACTTGTTGTTTATGTATCTTTGAAGGTAATTACCACGTGAGATCATCGACGGAGACCAAGTTGGCCTTCAGATTGACGTTGGCTGGCTGGCTCCTCGTTTCCGTAATACTAATCAATGGCTACCAAAGTATTGTCACTTCACATCTCACAATTCCAGTCGCCGATGAACCCGTTTTGAAATTCAGCCAACTTCAGGATTTTCAACTTTATTCTGAACTCACACCGAGGCTGCACGCTTACGCTGCAAAGTTTGCAAATTATACCGAAGGTCAAATTCATCCCGAATTCGGAGAGCCTTGTGAATATTTCCGCCTTTCACCCATTTGTCTCGTAAAGTCGAGCAGTGAGCCTGCGCACAATGTGCACGTGCACCCAGGTTGCATGCCCCTGGCGGATCCTTTTCAATGTTATATACACGGATCTTTTAGAGGAGACGCCGTGATGCAAAAATTGAACCTTGTCCGAGAGCGGCTTACCGTTCCAAAAAATATATGTCCCTCAAACAAAATTGAGCGCCATTTACTACGCTGCGACCACTCCGCGTTTGTTGACTTTGAACAAAATCTGCAGCCGTTTTTGCCTCAAAGGGAAGGAACAATGCGAAAATTTACCAAATCAACGGAATCATTCTTCCACAGCAATTATGGTTGGCAAGTACCGGAGCGTGATGGAGGACGACTTGCGAAAACAATTCGTGCCCTCGTGGAATCTGGAATTCATGATTGGTGGCATTTCATATTTGACCAGACTCGCGAAAATTATGAGAAGTCCACAAAGTACTTGATTGACTTGTACGAGCTGAAGAAATTGTCCCTGGATGGAAGCACGGTCACAATTTTTATCGCGTACGCTGGATGCGTCGGCGTTTGTCTGGTTTGCATTGCGGTTGAGACGCTTTTGCAGGCTGGTCACAAGGTCATAAATCTGATTGGACCAATTTTCTCAAGATCATGCTCGGAAACTTTAAACGTAGGTTCAGCAAGTTGAGGAATGTAGTTGCCACATTCGACGATATCGGCGATGATGAAAATATTGACGAGAATTGTTGGAGTACTTATGTGGAATAGGTCAAAAAAATCGAGTACAATGTTTCACTTTGTTATTAAATGAAATAAATAATTGTATTTAAATCTATTACCCCAGGAAAAAGATTTCCTTAGTGAGTGGTTTTTTCCCAATGGCTTTGAGTCCGAGTGATTTTCCTGACATTCTGGCTTTTTTCCTATAGTGGCTTTCGTCTGGTGGGTTCCTTCGTTGTGGCATTATACGTGTGACTTTGTGCATGAACTCAGACTTGTGTCAGCATCCCTTCTCATGTTTGTATCGTAAACAAAGGTTTTCACCACATTGAACTCAACCTCGTGGAAAATGTTGTGGGGGTCAACAGTCTGAATAGAATATACGGCCAGCTTGAATTACCTCCTGCAGCAAGGGATTCTTTACGAAAATCCAATCCTGATAATTATGACTTCATGATAGCAATTCTTGCACAGCGAAAGAGTTTTAATAATGGGAATGCAACTTGGGCAAAACTGTGCACGGAATTGATGAGCTGCAGGCAACATGAAGCAGCAAGTAAGCTCAATCAAGTATATGACAATTCCAATTATATTATACTAACTATGTTCCCGTTTGTGCATTTGCCACACATCAACCCAGGAATGAAGTCATTACGATTACCAAAGATCAATTGTGCATGAAACAATAAACTGAACTCATGTACATGATTATAATCAAAATGTAATTATGTAGGTATTCCAGTTGTATCTCACTCAAGGAAAATTACTTGTCACTAAATCCATTAAATCGCAAGTTGTCCTCAAAACCTCAAAACTGGACTCGTCGTCCTTCAAAAGGATCAATACATTAAACACTATTCTGTCTGCTGGGATCTTTTCATTCTCTCTCTGTATTCAGAAATATTTTTACATAAGCGACTGCACCGTCCAGAATGAGTTTATATAAATTCCTTGTTATAGCGTTCTTAGTGGCTGCCATAGCCTTATCAGAGGCGAAGCTTAGTGATAAGCGTGGAGATGAATCCAAATATACAAAATCCGAACTCTTGGCATTGCCCAAGTTGAGAAAACTTATCGTATCCGATTTGTACGCCGACTACATGCATCGTGATGAGTATCTCATCCCATGGCTCAGGACCAAGAAACTGGACGTAGGGCAGGCAGTTGAATTACTTAAAGCCGTAAGTAAAGCAATTTCAAGTTGCGAATAAAATCCAAGGATAATTTCCATCCTTGTGCGTTTAGAATTTGAAATGGAGAAATGACGAAAATATTGACAATATACACAATGAACGATTTCCACAATTTGAGGGTTCCTATGGTGTGGATTTGGAGGCACACGACAGGCAAGGACGCCCAGTCGCCCTATCCACATATGGTTCTTGGAATACACGCAAGGCGGCGCTCTCAGGTCAAATGAGACAGCTCGTCCGTTACTACATCAAGCACTCCTTTGAACTTCCACAACGGCGAGCGCGTGAAGAAGGGCAACGTGATGGGACAAATGCAACACAATTTATTTTCCTTACAGACTTGTCCGGCTATAATCTTCGTGTTCATGGTTGCGCCCTTTGCCTCCAGATTCCACTCGCGCATATACAAACGTATGAACAGCGCTACCCACAAGCTGTTGTCGCGACAGTGGCTGTAAATACACCGAGAATATTTGACCCAATTATAAGCCTTACACGTCCATTCATGTCTGAACATTTCTTCGATGGATTTAATATGCTTGGACCTGATAAGGCTGAATGGAAGAAGAAATTAGATGCAATCATCGACCCGAAGGAGCTACCAAAACAATTTGGTGGGACAAGCACGAGAAAATTGTAAAGTATTCTTGCCTGTGACCTACTGTGTGACCTTGGAATCCTTGATTTTGAATAAAATTCAAGCTTCTACATAATAGCCGACTTTGTTTGTCCAGTGAACAGCTTCTTTTTGGGAAAATATGTATGGCAGATGTCATTATCAGCCAGGCGCATGAAAAATAAGAATTCCTGATTGCTATATTTCAGTGCTTATCAGTAGATAAACAACTTCACGCCAAAAAAATATTCCAGGCAGGTGTGAAAACGTGAAGAAGATTTAAAAATGCGGCCAATTCCGGGTTTATCCCTGAATTTAGAATGAAATCCACTCCATTCTTCTTACTCGTCCAGTTATACGCCAGGGATGTGGCGGCCCAGCAGTTGACCGCATCCGTCGATTTTGGTTCCAATCAGAAGAGAATTGATGGATTCGGATTCTGTCAGCCGGGTGCAATTCGTAGCTGCCTCTTTGAATTTCTTACTTCTTAATTTCTATAATCTCTCGCGTGTCAAAGTCATAATTCATTGCCTGTTACAGAGGGTGTTAGAACATTATGTGAATAGTTTGGTTTTACATTTCTACGCCTTGATTTTGCGACGATGAATGATTTTCTTGTTCTCAATATATTCTCCACGATTCCTTGCGATAGCCCGAAGTCTCCTTTTCCAACTGTCGAATACTTTATGGCACATTTCAGGAGTCACGGAGTTCCACTCTCCATTAAAATTTTCCAAAGTCAAGGCATTGTTTTTGTCCGCCGTTTGTGTATGCGCTGCTTTAACCATCCAAATCCAAAGAAGTCCATCGGACTAGCGTCAGGACTCTTCACTGGTATTTCTTCATTGGCAATGAGAGTTATTCCGGTTTTTTCTTTCAAAGTTGCAGCGTACTACTGAGTGAACCGAGCGGTATGGGATGAAGCAGCATCGTGGTGGACAAATACTTTTGATGTCTCACCAGGATAAAGTTTCGGCACCTCGTCTTCCAAAATCTGCTTCAAAACGTTGTCCACATAGTACTTTGAATTAATCTTGGCATTGGTTCGGACTGGGATCAAGGGAATGATGCCCCGGCCGCTCATCGCACCAATTACCATTAACTTCTCTGAAAACTTTTCTTTCTTCTGGTGCACATACTTGTTGACCTCACTGCGTGTCTTTGTGTAGCATATTTTGCGCGTGCCTTCGCAGTCTTGCATGAAAAATAATGCCTCATCCAATGACACGGCATACTCTGACTTTCCTCCAGCTAAGCGCTTCTCGTAGAGTTTTCTTGCCTTGGTCTTCCTATTTTGCTTATGTTTGGCGTTCAACCGAGGAACTTTCGTTTTTCTTCGGACTACCTTCTTCAAATCTTGATGGATTATCTTATTGACAAGCCAAACACTACTACCCAAGCGTTTAGCAATCTCTCTGCGAAGGAGGATGTTCCTTCGAAGTAAAAGCGTCAGTCTTACGAATCATGGCCGTGGTGACCTTTTGTAACCTCGCTCGGTTCCTTGGCACTGGAGCTCCAGAATTAATTGCGGCGCGTCTAGTTCCTTTGCTGTGGATTATATTATTTATTGCACCAAGGCTGATGTTGATTCCACTGCTTTTTAGGTCTTCTTTTATCTTCCGAAGTGATAACCTCCTCTTGTAAAGCACTTTAACTGTGTTTTCGGTTTCCGGGGCAATTTTTGGACCCATTTTAAGAACTAAACTTCTAAAAATGTATTGAATTATACTTACAACATTGGGACTATTGTAAAGA